>RJWT010008536.1:0-26176 GCA_004365215.1 Cuniculus paca | reverse complement strand
CCACCCTGATTTCAGAGGGCCTGGGAGGCCAGGCAGTGCGCCCCTGAGAGGGCAGTATGGGAAGCTGTACAGTGACAAACCCAGAAGTTTGGAAAAGCCAGAAGGGTGGATCATCTAAAGAAAGCTAAAAAGATTAAGCAGAGTGGGCCTAAGAGAGAAGCTGTGGGAACTAAAACCCCTAAAAGTGTCATGGGGGTGGAACCACACAAGCCCTTTGGAGCTCACAATTTGGCACAGATTGCTTCAGATGCTGGACATACAGTTACAGGACTTAACCTTTGCCCTGCTGGATTTTGGACTTACTTTGGTTCCAATGCTTTGTATTCCCATTTGTAACTTTTGGAATGGTAATGTCTATCTTCTGCCATTGTGTGTTGGAAGTGTTTAACTTTGTTTTCATTTGTACAAGGGCTTGCAGCTAACAGTTTGCCTTAGATCTTAGGGGAGACTTGGGACTTGGACTTTTCATCAATGCTGAAACTGTTAGGACTTTGGCAAGTCTTGGAGATGGAATAAATGTCTTTTGTATAAGGGATGTACATGAGTCTTTGGGGGGCGAGGGGTGGAATGTTATGGTTTGTATCTAGGTGGCCCCCCCAAGCCTCATGTAGTCATGGAAGCAGCTGACTCTAGCGATTGTGATTGACTCCTTGTCTAGTGCTGAGATTGGCAGTGTGAGTTCTGCACCTACCCAGGGGTGGAGCTGACATACAATATAAGGTCAGAAAGGAGGTGTGTTTTTTCCCCCTTTTGCATGGTTAGCTGTTGCTGCTTGCAGCCACCATGAACAACTGCCCCTCAGCCTCACCAGTCTGCCTTGGAAACAGCTGAGTATGGACTAAAACCTCCATAACTGTAAAAAATAAACCTCTCCTTCCTTCATGTTGGGTGTCAGGTATTTTGTCTCAGCAATGAGAAAAAAGTAATGAAGACAGATGCTATTGTGAAGGGTGTGGTGGCCCTTATTTCTCTCTCAGTGAGTTTGTTGTTTGTGTATAGGAATGCTATTAATTTTTGAGAGTTGACCTTGTATCTAGCTACATTACTGAATTTGGTTATTACATCTAGAAGTCTTTCAGTGGAGTTTTGGGGGTCTTCTATGTAAAGTATCATATCATCTGCAAATAATGATAATTGAACTTTTTCCTTTCCTATCCTTATTCCTTTTATTTCTGTCTCTTGTCTAATTGCTCTGGCTAATATTTCCAGAACTATATTGAATAGGAGTGGTGATAATGCACATACTTGTCTTATTTCTGATTTTAAGTTGAAAGTTTTCAGTTTTTGTCCATTTAGTAAGATGTTGACTGTTGGTTTATCATATATGGCTTTTTTTGAGATTGAGGTAAGGACCATCTATTTCAATTTTCCATAAGGTTTTTTATCATGAATGGGTGTTGGACTTTATCCAAAGCTCTTTCTGCATGTATTGAGATGGTCATGTGATTCTTGTCTTTGACTCTGTTGATATGGTGTATTATATTTATTGATTTGGCATATGTTGAACCAACCCTGCATTCCTGGGGAATGAATCTCTCTTGATCATGGTGTATAATCTCAATGATTTGTTGCATTCTATTTGCTAGTGTTTTATTTTTGCATCTGTTCATTAGGAAGATTGGCCTACAATTCTCATTTTTCGTTGGATCTTTCTCTGGTTTTGGTATCAGGGTAATACTTGCTTCCAGGAATGAGTTAGGGAGACTTGCTTCCCTTTTTATTTCATTAAAGAGTTTGAGGAGTGTTGATATTTAGCCTTCCCTAAATTTCTTGTAGAATTCAGCAGTGAATCTATCAGGACCTGGGTTTTTCTTTGTTGGTAAGGTTCTAATTACATTTTCAATTTCATTAACTGAAATTGGGTTATTCAGCAGTTTTACAACTTCTTGATCCAGTTTTGGTAATTGATATGTTTCTAGAACTCTGTCCATTTCTTCTGTGTTATTGAACCTATGAAAGTAAAGATTTTTGAAGTACTGATGATCTATATTTCCACAGGGTGCATAGCGATTTTACCATTTTCATTTCTTATTGCATGGATTTGAGTATTTCATTTCTCTTTTTGATAAGGTTAGCTAGGGGTTTATCAAGTTTATTTATTCTTTCAAAGAACTCTTCAATTGATTAATTGATTAATTCTTTGTATTGTTTTCTTAGTTTCAATTGCATTAATTTCTGCTCTGTTATTTCTAATTTCCTCCCTTCTTTTGGCTTGGGGCTTGACTTGCTTTTCTTTTTCTAGAAGATAGAGGGGCAGCATTAGATTGTTTATTTGTGTTCCTTTCATTTTCCTGATGTGAGAGTTTACTGTTATAAATTTTCCTCTGAGGACTGCTTTCATTGTGTCACACAGGTTCTGGTAAATTGTATTTGCATTTTCATTTAATTGTAAATATTGTTTAATTTGTTCTTTAACTTCTTCTGTGACCCATTGGTTGTTTAGGAGAGTGTTATTTAATTTCCATGTGTTTATGGGGTTCTTGTGGGGTTTTTTGGTCATTAATTTGCAATTTTATTGTGCTGCTGTCAGATAATATGCATGGGATTATTTTAATTCCTTTTCAAGGTCTGAGAGTCTATCTTCAGCTTCATTCAAGTGGTTTTGCCAGTTTTCAATGGAATTTTTAATTTCCTGAATATCCCTTTGAATCTGTTTCATTCATTCTAATTCTGTCTTATATTGTTCATTCAAGGTTTGCATCATTTTCTTGTGTTCCTCTTTTTTGTGTGTCTAGATATTCTCTAGACACACTTAACATTTCTTTCATAATGTTTGTCATGTCTTCTTTTTTTTCCTTGGAGATTATTTCTGATCTGGTTTTATTTATAGCTTCATGGAATTGTTTCTTTACTTCAGTTGCTACTATTTCAGAAACTTCATTGTACAATTTCCTGTGTCTTCCATTTCAGTGTCTCTGGGGTTTATTCTTGGTGGGCTGGAGGATGGAGACTGCATCTTGCTCTTTCATTTCGTCATTTTCCTCTGGGACCCTTGTGGCTGGCCAGGCACCCTCTTGATGGATTGCACTGGAATACTGTGCAAGGCAGAGCTTCGATCCTTTGATATCCATGTGGATAGCTGAAATGCACCCCTGAACTATGGTTCTGGAACCTTGTGCTGTAATGGGCAGAGCTCAAAATCTTCAGAACCCATCAGATGGACTTGTCACTTCCTGATGGAGGGCTCTGGGTCTCTGGGCTGGGCAGGGATTGGTACCTCTGTGACCTGTGAGGCTGGCTGAGCATTCCACTGATGGATTCTAGGTTGCACTGGGATGCTGGGCTGTGCAGAACTTAGATCCCCTGTGCAGGTAGCAGGGACACACCCCTGGAGTGTTGCACCAGGCCTTGCTCCTGGCTGGGTAGAGTTCAGAGCCTCTGGGACCTGCATGGCTAGCCTGGGATGCACCCCCTGAACTATGATGTTGGGGCCTTCTGCTGTGATGGGTGGAGCTCAAAATCTCCAGGACCCATCAACTAGCTCCCTGATGGGCTGCTCTGGGGCTCTGGGTTGGGCAGGGCTCAGTATCTCTGTGACCTGTGAGGCTGGCCAGGCATTCCCCTGATGGATTGTGCTGGGATGCTGGGTTGGGCAGAGCTCGGATCCTCCATGCAGCTAGCAGTGATGCATCGCTGGAGTGTGGAGCCAGGGTTTTGTGTCTGGCTGAGAAGAGTTCCTGAAAATAATTTTTTTTTTTGGTCTTTTTGAGACAGGGTCTCATTATGCAGTTCAGGTTGGCCATGTGCTCACTTTGTAGTCCAGGATGGTTTCGAGCTTGCAATGATCCTCCCGCCTCAGCCTCCCGAGTACTGGGATTACAGGCATTCACCACCACGCCCAGCTAATAATCAAGTTTTAAACAGTAATGGAGTAACACATCAATACCTAAGAGACAGAGAGAGAGACAGACAGATAGATAGACAGACTAGTTAATCTTAAAAGAATGGAGCAGATTTTTCAAAATCCTGTTATGTCCTAAAATGCAGTAAAGGCATCATTCTAGCCTATAACTATACATAAATGAATGTTCTTCTTGGAATGAGAATTTATTTATTTTGTGAATATTAACAACAATGAAATGAACATCTCCTAAACCACTAAAAGTTTAAGCCTTAAAGATTATATTAATAATTTTTACTAAGTGATTTGGTTACTATGAAATTCATGTTTTATTGTGCTCATCTGAATCTAATAAGTACATAGTTGAAACACAAGTGAGAAAATGTGTTATGATCAACAGATAATGAATATGGAAAACACACAAAAAATTGTTTTGATTGGGTATAATTTTAATATGTGCCAGCAAAGATTAAATGCATGACAATCAGTTTTCACAATCTTTCTTCAGTTTCTACTCTTGTGAAAGTCTATTTCACACCTCCATTTTCATCAAACTGCTAACCCCCACACATTTCCATGCTTCTTTTGATTTTCAGCTAATAGTTGCTTCATTGAGAATATAGCCATTGAGAATAGTTGCTTCATTGAGAATATAGCCATTAATAAAAGCAGGCATTTCCACAATTCTTTTATTATGTGATCTGCACTTTCATTTTCTTCCTGCCCTCCCATTCTCTCATCCCAATACCACTGCTTCTAATTTAGGTTCCCTTGTCCTGTATATCAACACACTTGAATTAGGCATTTTCTTTCATCCAAGAACTTTATTCCTGAAATTATTGCATCTCTATTTAATATCATGATTTTTTGGCAGATTATTTCCAATAGCTCCAAATTATGTTATAGTAGTTCTTGTTTTCAAAATACAAGTAATCAACCCAACAGGAAGTCTCCATATTCATCACCAGCTACCATTCCATTTATCTGTTTCTTTACTTAGGGAAATCTCCTTCAAACAGATGTCCAGATACCCCTCTCTGTTGTCACAAATATGACCCTCTTTGCAAATACAGTGACTTATTCTTTGCTCTGATTTGACATAACCGTCTCCTTTCTTGCCAATATATTTTTCTGAAGCACCATATTCTCTTGATTTTACTTTGATTTTATTGATCACTTTCACTATAAATTTCATTTATTGTACCATCTCTACCTTATCCTGCTTTCTTTTATTTATGTTTCCATTACTGAAAATTGTATTTTTTGGCTTTTCTAAAATATGTCTCTACAGTAAGACAAGCTCATTAAGGGCAGAAAGTTTCTTCATCATGTTTAGTATGATAATTGCAGTATACACAATACTTTTCAAAATGGGACAAAAGAATTCAGCAAATGTGTTTTGCATAACTCAATTTGAAGTGTCCTCTGTGATAATTCTTTTAATCTTTCAAATGCATAACAGATCATCTGTTAGTTACAGGGCCAGTGTACTAGAATTTGTGTATTATTTTGAATTTCTTTCCAAGAACTTAAAAAAATGTTATTATTGATTAACCTAGCTAGTAATTTCAGTAGCCTTACTCTTTGTGTAGTTTAAGACTGTTTGAAGCAAAGTAGCAAAGATTATATTTCCTGGAATAGGTTATTATTTACAACAAAAGATTTTAATTGCATCTATCATACTTTACTATATCTACTGTCCTACTCAAATACCTCTATTATTCTTTATAGATTTATAAAAAATAATTGGTGTTAAAATGAAAAGCAGCTTGTCAGATGAATCTGTATATAATACACAATGGATATCCATATTTTATGTAAATGAGCTAAATATAATTTAAAAATTATTTTTCTTTCTGCACTTTGGGCATAATAGTTGTATTCTAAAGTTCATTTAAGATTCATGATAATTGAAAATTTGCACTGACCCTTTCCATTTTGTGGCACAAAAAAATCATGAATAAAAATAACCCATTTTAATTATTGTTCAAATTTTATCTCCAAATCCTTATGGAAGAAATTTAATTAAAAGTCCAAGAAAAAGCTAACTCACTATGAAATTATTTTCATCATTTTGAAAATTAAATTTTAGAATATTAGTCATACATATTAATTTGAAAGAGTTCACACTCCTAGAAGTGTAATTTTCATATGTTTCATGGAGTCTAGAAGTCAGAGAATCATTATTACTAAAGAAAAAAAGTATTTGTGCTGCTTAATTGGTTTCTTGTGAATATTATTAATACTTAGATAATATAACATTAAAAGCAAAGTCTATTAAAGAGCAATATCAAATGTTTCTAGATCATATTTACTTTTGAGTTTATACTTTTTTCTTTTGTTTTAAAATAAAGTATTATACATCTTCTTCACTTTCATTGTTATTCATTTGGTTAAAGGAGAAAGTGGTCTTGTGGAGCACACATGTTCATAAGCAGAGCCTTAAATTTTATTGAACATTTCTTGAAATCAGTAAATGAAGTTCATATAATAATTAAAAAATACCGTGTTTTCAACATGTACATATGCTAATCTTATGTTTTTAAAAGTATATTTAAATATGTTTAAATGTATTTAAAATAAATATGTACAATACATACGATGTATAAATGTATTTAAAATAAATACATTTTAGTAAAATAAAAATATTCCATTATGAGATATGACAATAAGGTAACAAAAATAGAATTTTTATATCCAATTGTGTTTTCCTTTTCCTTGAAAATTACACACAAACTACTGTAATGTTAAAAAATGTTTTTAAGTTTAGTGCTTGCTTAAAATTGTGTCATGTGAGCTCTGCTCTGATAGTTTAAGTGATTTATTTTATTCTTTGTATTAGTCAGTTTTTCCACTACAGGGGAAAAAATACCCTACACCTGTAAATCAAGAGAGGTTTATTTGTGCTCAGTTTCAGTGAGTTTAGTCCATGGACAGCAACCCCCAAGGCCGAAATCATGTGGTAGAAAGATCTGGTGAAAGAAAGCTGTTCACTACCTGGCTGCCAGGAAGTAGAGAAAGAAGGGTTGAGTTGGGGATAAGAACACACCCTTCCAAAATCATGCCCTCAGTGACCTGTCCTCTCAAGCAGGCCCATCTCCAAAAATGAAACTTTTGAGGGACTACTTTACATCTAACCCTTAACATTCCTCCAAACAACTCTATAAAGTATATGTTGCCATCACTTCATAATACAAATGATCTTTGCACAAAATGAAAGTTAGTTTCAGAAAATTGAAAAGACCCTTATGAATCCACAGAACACTTCTGCATAAGGTTTTCAAAAACAAAGAAAGCAATGTAGTAGGAGAAAGCAAATTCAGGTTAACATAAAAGACCTTATCAAAGCTCATCTCATTGAGACAAAGTACATTTCTTCTCTAGTGTGAACTCTCAGAGTATACAAATAACTTTCAAGGAAACTTAAAAGCATATAAAAATATTTTTAAGGAAACTCAGTGACTTTCAAGAAAGCACAGAGAAGCAGTTCAGTACTCCACTAGAAAAACTTAATTAAGACACTGAAATAATTTAAAAAATAAAATAGAAATCCTTCAACTGAAAAGTGGACTAAGCAAAATTAAAAATGCAACAGAAGACAAAATAGAAGAAGGGATCAAATAAAGAAAAGAAATAGCAAGCAAAAGACAGAATATGTGAGTAAACATAGTTGAAGGAGAAAAAGAAAATATAATAAAGAGAAATGAAGAATTTTTATGGGCTGTTAGGGACATTATTAAAAGGGCAAATATTAGGAGTATTGGTTCCACAAGAACTTGAGAATGGTGAAGGTGGAGAAAGTTATTCAAAGAGACAGTCACAGAAAGGATAAAATATCCAGGTGCAGGAAAGTCAGAGATTCTTTGTATTTAAACCCAATAAACTGAACACCAAGACAATTAAAATTAAGCTGTCATAGTTTAAAGATAAATGGTTCTCAAACCATAAAATTTTAAAAAAATGAGTGGTCTAATTCACTTCACACCAGACATCTTTTAGGATTAAGTGTGAGGTGAGGTTTTCAGGGCTGAAGGCAAAAAAAAAAAAAAAAAAAAAAAAAAAAAAAAAAAAAAAAAAAAAAAAAAAAAAAAAAAAAAAAAAAAAAAAAAAAAAAAAAAAAAAAAAAAAAAAAAAAAAAAAAAAAAAAAAAAAAAAAAAAAAAAAAAAAAAAAAAAAAAAAAAAAAAAAAAAAAAAAAAAAAAAAAAAAAAAAATCTATCAACCATGAGTACAATACCAAGTAAAGTTACCCTATAGAAATGAAGGTGAGAGAAAGACATTCCCGGACACAGGTTAATAAAATATATCTCCACTTGACCTGTTCTAGAAGAAATGCTAAACAGAGTGCTTCAGACAGACAGACAGACAGAAAGAAAGAAACAAAGAAGAAAGAAAGAAAGACAGACAAGAATAAACAAGAAAATACCAGTGGGTCTGAAATTCACTGGTAAAAGTAAGTACACACATTCAAAATGCTGTGATACTGTAAATGTGGTGTGTAAATCACTCATATCTTTAGTTTGAAGTCTAAAAGGCAAAACAATCAAAAATAATAACTGGAATCATATGTTTTCAGACAGGCAATCTAGAAAGATATAAAATTAACACTAAAAATTAAAATTATGGGTTGAACTTGTGCTTCATGAGGGAGAACATGCCTAGCGTTAGACAAGGACTTTCATTCCCAGGATTGATAAATAAATAAATAAATAAATGGGATAAAATTCAGGGGAAAATGGAGTGTAAGTGAAATTTTGTGGATATTTCTCTCTCATTTTATTTCCTATTTCTATGACCAATGTTAAAGTGCTATTATTTCAAAATAGGTTGCTACAATCAAATATTTTTGTAAACCATATGGTAAACATAAACAAAAATTTATAATAAACAGAACCAAAAAAAGCAAATCCCAAAACATGAAATTATTTTAAGTTACCTAGCTACAAAGGAAAACTGTATGTGGAAGAAAAAAAGAAGAATTACCATATAACTGGGCAAAAAATTTCAAAATGATTGTAGTAACACCATACACATTGATGATCACCTTAAATACAAATGCCTTAAATTCTTCACTTAACAGACAAAAAGTGAATGAATAGATTTAAAATAAGACTCAGTTATGTGCTTGTTACAAGAAATTCATTTTACTTCTAAGAAAACTATGATTCTATGCAAATGGAATTCAAAAGAAAACAGAAATAGCCAAACTTGTATGAGATAAAATAGATTTTAAATAAAAAGTGACAAAAAGACACAAAGAATGTCACATAATCATAAAAGTACTGATTCAACAAGAATGAGTAAGAATTCAAAATATGTGTTCCCAATATCAAAGCACATATTATATAAAGCAAACAATATTAGTCTAAGAGAAAACAAAATCTCTAATACAATGATACTATGGAATTTTAATTCTCACTTTTAGTGACAGAAAGATGAACTGAACTAAAAAACAAAACATAAAACAGCTGGATTAAATTACATTCTAAGCCAAATGGACCCTGGAGGTATCCATAAAATATTTCGCTGAATAACTGTAGAATGCATAGTGTTAATATAGTACATAAAACCTTCTCTGGATTAGATTGTGTGTCACAAAACAAGTCTACAAATATTAAAAGATTTAAATCAATATTATGACTATTTCCAGCTATAATATAGTTAAAATAGAATGCATTAACACTAAAATCTTTAGAAACTATACAAATACATGCAAATTAATCAAATTACTCCTGAGTAGCCAATAGATCAAGGAAGAAATTAAAAGAAATTTTAAAAGTTCATGAAAACATATTAAAATGAATATAAAACAAAACAAAATATATCGGATACACCCTAAGTGTTACTAAAGGGAGTTTACGGCAATCAATTCTTATATAAAGAAAACAAAAATAGCTCATGCAACCTATTGATGCATCTTATTAAATGATAAGTACAAGAATGAATCCAACCTATGTTAACAGGAGGAAAAAAAGAATAAATATCAGAGAAAAAAATGAATGAAATAATAACTTTAAAAATCACCAAAATTAAGCTGGGTGTGGAGGGTCACGCCTGTAATCCCAGCACTCAGGAGGCTGAGGCAGGAGTATCATTGCGAGTTTGAGGGAGTCTGGGCTACAAAGTGAGCTCAAGGTCAGTCTGAAAGGCATAGGGACACCCTGTCTCAAGAAGACAAGGGTAGAGGATTTAGCCCAGTGGTCTAAGTGCCTGCCTGGCAAGCGAGAAGTCATGAGTTTGATCCCTGGTGCTGGAAAAAAAAAAAGAAAAAAACAAAGAGACATTACAACCGACACTACTGCAATAGGAAGGATCCATTAAAAATTACCATGAACAGCTACCTACTAAACCCTAAAAGAAATGGAGAATCTCCTGTGCACACACAGTTTACTAAGACTGCACCATGAAGAAATTGAAAACCTAAATAGATCAACTGTGAATAATGACATTGAGTCTGTAATACCAGCTGGACCTCAACGGACTACTTTCTAGAATATATAAAGAACACAAAAAAACTCAGATGCAATTTAAAAACCCAATCCAAAAATAAGCATCTGAAATGAATACATACTTCTCAGATGAAGAAGTAGAAATGAAAATAAATATATGAAAATATGTTTGACGTTACTGGTCATTGGGGATATGCAAATTAAAACAATGCTGAGATTCTATCTCACTCCAGAAAGAATGGCTATTATCAAGAAATCAACCAGTAACAAATACTGGCAGGGCTGTGAGGATTTTCTACTGTTGGTGGAAGTGTAGACTGGTGCAACCACTGTGGAAATCAGTGTGGAGACTCCTCAAAAAACTGTGACTAGAGGTTCCACTTGACCCAGCTATTCCTCTTCTTGGTATCTTCCCAAAAGAATTAAAAACATCATATAACAGCAATATATGCACATGCATGTTTATATCAGCATAGTTTGTAATAGCTAAAACTTGGAAACAGCCCAAATGTCCATCACCAATGAATGGATAAAGTAGATGTGTTTTTTTTTATACAACAGAGTACTACTCAGTCATAAACAAGGATAGATTTGAGACATTTCTAGGTAAATGGATGCACTTTGAGGTAGTACTGTTATGTGAAATAAATCACACACACACATGCATAAATACCACATTGTTTTTCTGGTGTGAGAAACTGAGAGTGTGAATAAGGACCAAAATGTATAATAGATATTGTGAAACAGGGAGAAAATGTTCAAATGGGAAGAGGAACTAGAGATGGCAGAAGAGGAAAGGAAGGAAGGGAAAAAATGAGAAAAGAAGGAAAAAATTGGAAATAAAGCTTTTGGAAATGAAGGCAAGAGGGGTTTAAGGGAGCATAGGGGAATGGGAAAAAAAGAACCAAGATATTTTATGTACAGCTACAAATTTCTTATGATGAATGTGATCATTGTGCATACCTAAAATGTACCAATACACTTAATTAATTAAAAAATAAAATGAAACACTGATAAAAAGTTAAAAAAAAACTTCCATCAAATAAAACCATAGGACTTTGTGGCTTCACTTTAAAAATAGTTAAGTAAGAACAGACATATCAAACATTTAAAGAAGAACAAATACCAGTTTTTCTTCAATTATTCCACCATTTGAAGATGAATTAGAAGAATTTTTCATTTTTTTCAACCTGAGTTTACCAGGCTATCATTGATTCTGATACCAGAATCAGATAAGGACACAAGAAAAAGAAAGTTACAGGCCAATATGCCTGTATTGATGAACATAAATGCAAGTCCCTTAACAAAATACTAAGAAAATGAATTCAACATCACATTCAAAAGATCATTTACTGTGACCAAAGAACTCAAGCAAGCAGAAAACAATTTGATTAAAAATGGACAATTGACCTAAATAGATATTTCTCAAAATGAAGCATACAATGACAAATATACAAACACTGCTCAACATCACTAAATATAAGAATAATGCAAATCAAAACTATGATGAGATAGCATTGTAGAATTGAAAGTATTGAAAAGACAAGTGATAGAAGCTGGTGAAGATCTGGTGAAAAAGGAGTCCTCACATAATGTTCCCAGGAGTGGAATCAGTATAGACAGCTTGGAAATCATTGTTGAGGTTCCTCAAAAAGTTAAAAATATAACTGTCATTTAGTCTACTAATGCTATCACTGCTGAATACTTGGCATTTCATATCCAAAGAAAATGAATTCAGTGTATCAAATGTCCATGTTTATTGCAGAACTAGTCATAAGAAGCAAGATATAAAATGAAGCAAAGTATCCAGTAAGGGCTCAATAAATTAAAAATGTGATACATGAACGTAAAGCTACATTACTGAGCCTTTTAAAAAACCATGAAATTCTATTATTTGTTACAACATGGTTGAAACTGGAGATCATTATTAAATTGAATGAAATAAGTATTATCATCTCAGGCATATATGGAATTTTAGAATAACGCATATCTCGTGTCTCAAAATAAGATTGGTTTTCTATAATAGAAACATTTTTAACTAAAACTGCAGTAAAAATAACTAGCCGAGAACCGTTTTCAAATTATGCTCACCTTGTGATAAGTTATTTCGTAGACAAGATACCAACAGCTACCGCTGGGTGTCAGTCATGGGCTTTTGCCAAGTCAGCATGGCTGTTATGGGCTACTTCCAAAATCAATCCGGCATGGGTGGGGCTGCAGGTAAGCAACAAGGTAGAAGAGCCATCAAAGGTTTCTTTGAAAGTGAAGTCATGGCATTTTCTATGAAGTGCTAAAAAGAGGAAAATGCGATCTTGCTCTAAACCTACATGCAAATTCAGAGGTCCTGCCTCCCCCCAGATATTTTTTTGAATTGTATTATGATTTCTCCTGAAACTAGACAACGCAATCAACTTCCGTGCTTTTTACTTTAATTTTGCTGTCAGCAGATAAGTAACTTATTTGTGAGGAATCTCTGTTCAAGGAACAGCTACAAATTTCATGATTTTTTTCTGCCTCTCGTGCTCTATTTGGGTTAATCAGCCATTCTCTGGAATAATGTGATTAATAAGCATTTATAATTCAATTTTAGCTTAGTGTTCGGATTGATCTAAAACATTATATCATTAATATTATGAATAACAGTACTTTCCAACTGAATCAAATCTGTTTCATCTCATCAGGTACAACAATAAACAGGACAGCAAAGTAAATGTGTGCTTTTTCATCCATCTCACACAAATGTAAATTGGCTTGGATTTCTTCATAAGTCAAAACAGAAAAGAAAATATTAAGCATAGTGTTCACAGAGTAATAGTCTTCTTAAACAGATTGCACAGCTTGAACAGCTAATACAAAACTGTGTACTATTTGTGGCATGGGGTTATTATTTATTAGTATTTCTATAATATATTGCATGTCTCCAGGATCCATCAGCATTTTCTCAGGGCCATTACACAAGGGATTTGGGGATATCGATATACCTGCATCTAAATGCTCTTTAACTGAAGCCAGAATTTCTTTGTGCACCTCAGGTATCCAACCTTAGTCTATTTTCGTTTATACTTTAATTGCTTTAGATTAGCCTCTCGAGTGAGCTTACATAATTCCAAAGTTTCCCATTTGCCATGCTCCATTAAAAGAACCTGGAGACCAGATTTGCAGGACAACTTTTTCAGAATAAGTTAGATAGGATTTAAAAGTTCTCCATTTTGAACCTTACATCTATTCCAATAATATGTGTTCACCGAGCAAGACAACAATATGTAAAAATTGTAAATAAGTGACTACATGCTAGCTGTGCTTTTACATGCTTTCCTGTGCTCATCACGTTTACACAATGTATTTATTTGACTGTTAGCTTTTTAGTTTCAGACTGGTATAAAATTGTATGGTATAAAAATGTAAAAACTGGCTTGTACTACTTCACTTATTCATTTTTTAAAATTTCTTTTGAATAACCCTAGTCATTTTACCATGACTCCCTATATACAGTAACTGGGAAAAGTTCTCCTGCCCTAAAGTTTCTTCTTGCTCTTCTGGTCATTTTCCCTACACTTAGGTAAACAGCCTTAGAGTTTTTGGTGGAAATGGAGCCAGGTGACCATGCTTCTCCTTTCATCCAGACTGCATTCCTTGGCACTATGCAATTCAAATTGACATTGGAGCCGGGTGTGGTGGCTCACGCCTTTAATCCCAGCACTCGGGAGGCTGAGACAGGCGGATTGTTGTGAGTTTGAGACCAGCCTGGGCTACAAAGTGAGCTCAAGGCCAGCCTGAACAGCATAGTGAGACCCTGTCTCAAAAACAGGGCTGGAGATCTAGCTCAGCGGTCTGAGCGCCTGCCTGGCAAGCGCAAGGTCATGAGTTCAATCCCCAGTGCCGCAAAAAAAAAAAAAAAAAAAAAATTGACATTGGCACTGAAAGGTTACAAGTTCCTTTGTGAACAATAATCAGACTTTTAAAATTTGCATATGTATAGGTAGGGTAATTTGAGAGAATCTGTTATAATTTTTTTACTGTTTTCAGAAGTGGTGAGCAGTCAGATGACTTAATGTTTATATATTAATTTATTATAATTTGAGTATACACCATCTATCTCCTCGTTTTAAATGTTGCTTTTGTCACCTTTGTGACCACTTTTGTTCAAGTAAAAATGTTGGAGATTTTTCACTCCTTTTATTCTTTTCATTCCCTTTTGTCTAACCCTAGTCATTTTATCATCGCAACCCACCCATACTTGCCTTTATCTCAACCTATCCTAAAGTCATAAAAAGAATGCAAGCATTTGGAGCACTTTATATCACAGCACCAACTATATCTTGATCAAAAGGATAGACTTAGGAGACTCTTCATAAGTATTAGAACTAGTAAAAGTCCATTATATATTTAGTTAGTCTCTGCAGTACTTCATTTAAAATAGATGAATTTTGACTATTTTTCTTTCCAAGGTTTATCTTATTTATCTTTGTCTTTATACAGTTTGACAGTTGAAATTTTCCCTTCTGTCCACATTTCTGAAAAATTGCAGTCATTGAAGGTACTGAGCAAGCACTAAATGCTTGTTCATTCAACCAAATCTGACCAGAGGGAAATAGTTGTTTGATTTTCTATGCACAGTATAGGTTTCAGTAGAAGTTTAAGTGAGTTTGTGATAATCCACCAAGTGACTTAATTGAATATCCTTGTATTTATTAGTCTCTTGATTCTTTCCCACACGACGTTGACATATGCAAATATTTAGTGATTCTCATACATGTGAGGGCCGCATTTTTAAATAGATTATCTTCATAACTCCCATTGGGCATTACACGCTGGATCACACGCCCTAAGTTCATGGCCCACGAAGCCACCAACAGTTTCTCTGTTACTATCATTTATTTTTCTAGAATAGAAAAGAACAATCTAAGGCACTGTATTCTTTGCTGACTTTCCTTCTTTTTAATTTTATTGTAATCTATTTTTTTTTTTTGCCCCAAACTAGGAATTTATCTTTCCAGCATCTACTGATATACATTTCTTCCCCTAATGGTGTTGACTGCATGCCAGGGATGGGCAGAAGTCATCCTGGTAATTATGCTTCCTGCCTCCCTTCTCTTTCTCTTTTGAGTATTCGCTACACACACTTCACTATCACTTAAATGGTAGAGAAAACTATGCCAACTCACAGCTTTCAAAAGATTTCATAATTGAAAGAATTCACGTGATTTCACAAGACATACACAAAGAAGCTTTCAATAAAAGTAAAAAGAAAGTGATAGAATAGCATAGGAAGGCATGGAGTGCTGGAGATATTTTTAGGCTTAGCCACTCAAAGTCTTTCTCACATGTGCAAGACAATTTTCACTTCTTAAAATGTACCACCAATATTTGTGTGAAACCTTGGTTTTGGAAGCCCTTCTTAGAAATTTCCTATGGGATCTTTTATCCCCATGATGACAAATATCTGATTGGAAATGCCAATTAATAACTCTACTTGTTTGATGTCACTGGAGAAGTTTTGAATTTTGAATGGTATATTAAAAATTACTAGCTGTGAGGTCCCTTTCACTTCCCAAGTCAATTCCAGACTTTCAGCTGACCCTGAAGATAAATAATAAATGTAGTTTACTTCTGCGTTGTATTTTCCACTTTGACATACAAAGGCACAGAATACCTAGCTAAGTTTATATAATTTAGAGGAGGTACAAGCAGTAGTTTCAATCTAAACATTTTTTTCTGGAGACCTATATCAAGTTTCAGTTTCTTGCGGACATTTCTGTAGCATTTGTACTTTCAGTTAGAGTCACTTAGAATCTCAAAAGGAAAGGACACTATCAACTTATAGTGAGGAAGAGCTACAACTTAGTCTTCACATGGAAAATGAGCACATTGTCTATCCTAGTATAGGTAATTAATGTTTATTACAATTGATTGAAACAAAAACTAAATTCATTGCTTTATGTTTCCCCTTTATGTTTACATATCAGAACTGTGCTCTTTATTCACATTTAACTAAATATGAATAAAGAGAAAGGAGACATACAAATAATTGAAACTCTGGGACCAGTCCAGTCCCCACATTCATTTGAGTCATGAAATATTCTAGCTGGCTGATTTCTTTTGAGAAAATGAAGCTAGTCAGTGTAGAATCTTAATGTCCCCGTTTACTATATATGCAACCTCTGTGACACAAAGATATTTCTTGTTTGCACCTGTATAATCCATTTTCCAGGGTTTTGCATACACGCAAAAATGTAATACAAATAGATGTTTTCTGACTCATAAATTTAAATCAAATTCAGAGTTCAATAGGAAATACACTGAAAATATTTAAAAAAACATTAACTTTGAAAGTATGAGTGCATAAATTCTTGTTAGCATTTTAATATGTATCAGATTCTCTATGTTTTCAGTGACTGAGCAACATACTAACAGTTTACAATGCAACATAATGATTTCCACGTCTATATATGCTATTTAAAATAGTGAAAGATTAAATTTAAAAATTACAGTAAAAGACATATTGTCTTTATGCTCTTTGTTCTTGACACTTTCTGCGGTTCTGCAAGTACTTCTTCATGTCTGATCAAAACTACAGTGAAGATTGCTGCTGGGTGCCTTCTATCAGAAAGGTAGGTTGGCAAAAACACGACAGCATGTCCTCATCCACTTTATTCACCAAATCTGGCACCTTGTGGACTTCTGGCTTTTCCCTATGGTGAAACGGCCTTGAAAGGTAAACGTTTTGAATGGGCTGAGGAATCTAGGCAGTCACAACAGTACAACTAATGACACTCGTGAAAGAGGACTTTCAGATCTGCTTCAGAAAGTAGAAATATGCCAGAAGTATGTGGCAAGTGAGAGGACATATTTTGAGGGGGACTAATGATGATGTGTTTCATTGTAACAAATTTTTAAGAAAAATTGTAAACATTCACTGCAGTTTTTAATCAGATCTTGCATATAAAAAATTTAAGCAACTTCTCAATAATGGTTGTTAATTGGTTCCTAAAGACACAAGTACCAAAAGAAGTGAGAACCAAATTGTTCAGGTAGTGAGTCACTAGACTATTGACACTGACAAGTTCTACTTGGGCTTTGAGTACCAAACAGATGATAAGGACCAGGAAAACATTTTCACATCAAGATGCGTTGAGTACCACATTCAACAAATTTCATAGCAGTCCAATAACAAAATATTAACTTCATAAACTGAAAATAACGTTCTTGTTATTACCTTGAATACCATCTTTTCTAAAAAATATATAAAAGATAAACAATGAACAGAATATTGAGTCATGATATGTTTTCATTTGAAAGCAGAATATTTTGCGTATATAATTTTATTTTAATTTTTGTTTAGAAAAATAAATGTCCAGTTTATTCTTTCTTGAAAATCACTGATCTGAAATATTTAAGTAAAAAGAGTAAATATTGCATGTAACAGTATGTTTGTATATGACAAAAACCTGTTCCTGATTTATAAATATTCAGTTATGGTGCATGTGAGTGTGTGTGTGTGTGTGTGTGTGCGTGTGTTTGTTTGCTTGGGGTTTGCTGCACTTCTTAAATGTGTAACTTTGTGACTTTCTTATTTGGAAATTTTGGGACAACTCTTCAGGAGCCAAAGATATTTTTTCTGGTTCTTGGCCTTTTTCTCCTCTCTTCTGAAACCTCAATATCTTCTAGGCAGCTTAATGTAACAAAATAAATTTATTGTCCTTGTGAGGTTAAACTGAAAGAAGAGTGACAATAACATTTAATCAAAATATAAAAAATGGTAGATAGTGTAAATGTCATAAAGAAAAGGAAGAAAGTGCCATGGTTGGGTGGAGTTTCCATTTTAAAGTGAGTAGGCTTATTGAATACTTAATAGAAGCAAAGATCTGCTGATAAAATGACTTCTTACCAAAGACAGGAGGTGAAGGGCACACAGCACACATATTTTTGGGAAGTATGTGCTATGGTTTGGGTCTGGATGTCCTCCCCAAAGCCTCATGCGGTCATGAAGGCAGGCTTCTAGAGTTTGTGACTGATTCATGGTCCAATGCTGGGATTATGGGTGTGAATGCTACACCACACCCTAGGGTGGGTGTGGCCTACATTCAATATAAGGGTCAGAAAGAATTTTCCCTGAGTGCGCCTTCCCTTTTTGCTCTTGCTACTTTTGCTGTCTTCTGCCACCATGAACTGTTGACCTCTGCCATGTGCCACTCTGCCTTGGAGCTGGCTGAGTATGGACTGAAACCTCCACAAAATGTGAGATAAATAAACCTTTCCTTCCCTAATTTTGGGCATCAGGTATTTTGTCTCAGCAACAAGAGACAAGTAACCAAGATAGTATGTTTTATACTTAGGGAAGTACATGGTCAAAGTCCCCAGAATTTAAGTGTTTCTGGCATGTTCTAGAAAGTAGCAGAACAATAGTGTGGATGTACTTGAATAAGAAAGAAAACAGTACTGGAAAATAAGATCAAAGAGGCAAGGCAAGTGTAATCTATTTAGGAGCATGAACTCAAGAATGAAACCTTTAGCTATTGTTCTAGCAGGGATCAGGAGTTTTGGCAGTGTGACATATTCTGACATACAATTTAATTGAATTACTTCCAATATTAGATTGTTAAGAGATTAAAGTAGAGTAATAGAAAAAGCAAATAGAGTAGTTAGGAGGCTAAAACTATGAAATTGTCATGAGATAATCAGGGAAATAACAGGGAAAGTGATATAAGAGGATCCAATTTTGAAGCAGAGTCAACTTTATTCCAAATAAATTAAATGGAGAATGGAGAAAAAAAGGAGAAATTGAAGATGACTGCCAAATTTTAACTTGAAGAGCTGGAAAGATTTACTTCTAATAATCCTTCATTAATGTGAGAAAATTAAGGGGTTTGATTTTGGGGAGGAATGAGAGACGAATTTTTTGGCATGTTAATTTTGATATTGTTTGACCTTGATGTAGAGATGATGGACAAGTAGTTGTGTTTAATAGACTGTATTCCTGTTGTAACGTCAAGATTGGAGATGAAAATGTGAGTATCCTGAGTATATATGCTCTGTTAAAATAATGAGATTTGAGGTTTTTACTAAGGGTATGAATATGGAGTAATCATCTAAGGAATAAAACTTACCATGCACAGCTCTAAGAGGGCTGGGAAGTAATCAGTGAGTAGAATTACTATGATAACCTGGAAGTCAAGTGAAGAAGTGTTTGAAGTAAATAATCATACTTTTTCCCTTAAATGTTATGAAAAGTTCTAGAAATCAAATCAAAGTCTAATCAGTAGCTTTTGGTGGAGTAAACTGATGGGCTCAGTGAAAGCAATTTCTGTGAACTGAAAAGACAAATCCTGTTTGAAGAGAATTTAGACCGCGTAAGGCTGTTGTCAGTAGTAAACTCAGTAAAAACTTAAGAAAGATAGACCACATTTTGTAGCTATCAGTGTTTGTTCTCCAGCTTTCTTCCATATTCATTGACACACTTCTCTCATGCTGCCTTTGGTTGTGTTGGAAGAGAAAAGAAAACCCGTTAAGAATCATCTCACTGTGGGCTAGGTCACATGGTGCTGTTACTTGATCACTTGGTGATGATGTTAGGAAAGATGCCTCTTAGGAATTTCATTGTATTATTGATCTTAGCAGTAGAGATACTGAATGGAAACAAGCTATCTATACTTTTTTAAAAAACTATATAGAAGTATAAAATATATAGACTATTAAGCTTGTTCAAGTAAGTTTTGATTTTATTCAATATGTATTTGAGCATCCCTCAAAGGGTTGATGAAAGAGTGGAGGCTTTCAGCTTGCTTTGGCTTTGAATATGTCCATCTTAATAATACGGCAGATCAGTTGGAACATTTTATTGAATGCTCATTTTATATATCACTGTACTATGTGCTCTCTCACTAAGCACAGAGTAATTATAACCATATTGTTATGGTTTGTACATTGGGTCAACTTGAGAAGTCTAGATGCTTAATCAAGAAACTCAGCAGCTCTACATTCTGGGGTGTAGAGAACAAGCAGTTACCTTTCTAGGATGTTGTTCACTGTGTCAGTCTGAGAAGGTCAGAACTCTAAGTGATTCAGCATGGGGCCAGGGTCCCTAGTTTGTAACATCCTCAGTTTGTAACTTCCTCATGCTGTGCATGAGGGGGGCAGGCAGATGGTGTGAGTGCTGCATTCACCCCAGGGGAGCAGCCTGCATACAATAAAAGACAAATGAGGAGGGACTGGGGGCTGCTTCTTCAGAGGAGCTCCAGTCTTCGCCTTCAGCTTGGACGACGTCTCCTGGCTTCTGGCACAGACTGTTCAGCTTCTGCCTGGGACTCTTCAGCCTTCGTCGTAGACTCTTCAGTGTTCCGTCGTAGACCCATCGGCCTTCTGACGTGGACTTGCACAGGACACTGCAGTAAGTTCCAGCCCTCAGGCTGGACCCCCTTTAACCTCCAGCACGCAGACACCCTCTGCACGCTCCCTCCTTCAACTTGGTGGCTGACCATTGTGAGCCAATCTTATAATTTCTTATACAGTTGTCTATCTTGTATTATATCTGTTTCTCTAGTAAACCCTGACTGATACACATATATATCTTCTAATCCATATTTGTTTTATAAGTATGATTTTTAATTATTTACAAAAAATAAGTTGGTTGCAATTTGTTTTGTCTTATTTTGATTAGTTTCCAATGAATTTTATATACAACACCACATTTTGAGAGCTATAAGGTGAATGTCTCCTTGGTTGGTGAAAAGAAAGACATTCAGCTAAAATGACTGTAAAGCAAAAATGACTGAACCGTCACTAATTGAGTCCTCATATTATTTACTATTGATTTTTTTTTCTTTTTGAAGTAAGGCTTGTTTGTGAATGCTAGGTAAGTGCTCTACCACTGCACCACACCCTTAGTCCTATTGCTAATCAGCGGTTTCACTCTTAGACAACTTTCACTTCATCAAAATTAGTCCTCAATAATAAAAATCCTGCTTGTGCATTAAAATTAATTGGAGTTAACTGACTGAAGGGATCTGTGCTTAATTGCCCAATGATTTGTATTCACCTTGCCTCTTTTCTTCCCATCACCCCATTCTGTGTCTCAAATATCAGACTTTAAATGCATTCCCAATGTGATCAATTTTCGCTAGGTGTGAAACCTTACAAGAAATTCCATATGTTCACTATTGTGAGTGAAAACAGTGGCATTTCATGTAAATGCTATATACTTTATTAACACAAGATACAGAAAAAAAGAGATTAAGTCTCAAGGCAAAATATTACAGGAAGGCGAGTCCAGGCAGTTGTAACATTTCTTGTGGTCTCATTCTTGGGCACAGTCCTGTTTGAACCCCGAGGACTTGCTAACTGCTTTTATCTTTTCCTGATCAAATCTCTGCTCCCTCTGTAGTATTACTTCTGTTTTAACAGAGACCCTGACATTTTATTTCTAGCTCCTGTCAAACGTGTAATTTTGAATTTGTTGATGTCACCCACAAGAGACAATTAATATATTAAAGGAATACTGGATTAGAAGGTAGAGAAATTTGAGGTTTCATCCAACTCTACATAGAGATCATCATTTCACTGAGAGAAATTTTCTTAATTTTGTGGATCAGTTTCTTATTTATGCATGAAGAGGTTTGATATTAACTGGTAGTTTGCCATCAAGCCAGGAGTTCCCTCTTACCTTTGCAACCCAAAAGAAATACTAAGAATGAACATAGAGTTGTAGACTTTAAATTTTTCAAAAGTGACCTTAAAAAGAGATTATTGCTACCATTTAATAGAAAAGAGTACTTTAATACCAGAAAGTGCTGATGATACATCACCTTACAGTTTAAATTTTTCTAAGAAATTGCTGCTGGTTGTAGCTTTCCCCATAGTACTAAAAGGTATGATTTTCTATGAATCACACATCTACAAACAGGTCTCTGGAGAGCAGTAGACCAGATTTGTGGTTCTCACACTTTGCATGCATTTACACGAGTAAGGCCTACGGTTTTCATGTTCTGTTTTCTGCTAGGGGCTCGACAGCATGTCTGCCATGTTCTTAGTTGATGCTGTTGCTACTTGTTCTAGGTCATGCTTTGCGAACTGTGAGAACAAGGAGTTTCCTATGTGTTACCATATAAAATTGTATGGCTGCACTGATTGTTTTTATAATTCATTGTAATCAAATTACAGACACAGTAGAAATAATTGTGAATGAATATGATATATTTGACACAAAAGTTTTTAGTCACTATGATTTTAAAGCCAATATACACCCAGTCATTATGTCACATATGTGTAATCCTTGCTACTTTAGAGAATGAGGCAGGAGAGTCCAAGTTTAATCCCATGCAAGGCAAATTAGTGAGACCCTGTAACGAAATCAGACCAAACCAAAGCAAACCGCAACTGGGTATGTAGTTTAGCTGTAATGTGCTTGGCTATGATGGGTGAGCGAGCCAATCGGTAGCACCACAAAATGAGTGAATGAATGGATGAATGAATAAATAAATTTTAAAAGGTCAACTTATAATGTATTGTATTTCTAGTAAATACAGGAGATAAGAAATAATTAAATGTTTTTACTATGTTAGAGTTACAAACAGTGCACTACTCACGCAATTAAAATGTATACAAAAGGTATGGTACCAGCCAAAGAAAAGTAGCATGCATGAAATTTTCTTCATAAATGTACTTCTAAAATTTAGAAAACTAAAATCCAGAAAAAGTAACATAAAATTATTCTTTTAAGGTCTTGTGTAAAACTGGTTTGTGTTATTTAAGTTTCATATATGATTTATATGAAAAGGAAATAGCTTTATAGAACCTTATTTTTAATGTTGATTTCTTTTAAAAAAGTGATTTCTTTTAAAAGTAGGAGAAATCTCACAATACTGGAAGGAATATTTTTTTCTATCTAACTGTGTAGGCAGGTTTGAGGATATAAATACTCTATAATTATTTGCTTTCAAAACTAGACAAGGAGACAATCAAGCATAATTAATAATGTTGCAATGTAACCTTAATGGTAGTGTGTAAATGCCAAGGGAAAAATATCTGACCCCACCATTATAATCTCATGGATGTTTAACTTTATATTCTATGCCCCTCTCCAGGAAGCTGATTGAATGAGTCAAAGTAGTAAAATACCTACCTTTTAGTATTCAGCAGTTACCTTGACAACTAGTAATTGGTATTAACTGTTGTTTCATTTGTAAAGTGAACCAATTTTTTCTAAAAGCAGGCATTTTTATTAACAGCAGTTAGTTTAAAAATGTAATTGTGAACATCTCAGCACAATTTGAATTGTACAGGCAGATGGCTGAAAATTTTATTGTAATTGCTTTTTATGGTTTTAACTACAACATCTATTCATCACATAAACATAGTGCACTTAACTTTTTGAGGATAGAGGACATAAAAATAATTTCCTTTATTATTTGACCTTTTTTTCTTTTCCTGACTTTTCTCACCTATATATAGTTATGCTTAGCTTTTAAAGTTTTATTTTAAAGGTATTTGTTTTCGCAAATTAAATCTTAAGGAACTGGTAAGGACAGTTATTCTACCATTCTTTATTTTTTACTTTTTATTTTTTTTTGTGGTACCGGGAATTGAACTCACAACCTCACACTTGCCAGAGGGGCTTATGCCCCTGAGCTAAATCTCCAGCCCAGGATATTTATTCTAATGAATGAATTATTGAAAATCATGCTACACAAAGTTATTTACAGTTTGTATTTCAGATATTAAGTTACACATAATAATTTTCTTTGTGTATGTAAGGTTTTGTATGAAGAGCTGGTAAAATTTACAACTGCCTTACAGGAAATAATTAAAGACAGGATGTATTCTTAGTGGAAAAAAACCACAATATTTACTGTAGGCAGAGCTATTACATTATTATGTAATACCTAAAAATATTCTTTATGACTATGACACACAACTGTGAAAGATAATTTGCTTTGAAGGATACTGTCTTTCTCTTGGTTAAAAAATTTTTTTTTGGCCTTTTTTTGAGACAGGGTCTTACTATGCAGTTCAGGGTAGCCTTGAGCTCACTTTGTAGCTTAGGCTGGTCTTGAACTCACAACGATCCTCCTGCCTCAACCTCCCAAGTGCTGGAATTACAGGCTTGGCCATCATGCCCGGCTTAAAAATTTAATCTTTATGTTACAGGTTATGCTAGTAACAATGGCATCTGGCTCAAAAACTGGAACAAAAATAAGGTGTTGAGTGAATAATTTTAGAGAGAAGTAGTGACTATGGTGGAGGAGAAAAAATTTTTAAAAGTTTGGGAGAAATTTTTGAGGAAAAATTTGTAGGATTTGGTAATTATTGAATAGATGTGAGAAAGTCCATGATTCCAAGTGCAATTAGTGGATTTTATTTCATTAGTACAGATTGAATAATTTGGATATTTGCAATGCAAGTGAACAGATAAGAATAATCAGTAGGTAAACACGAAGAGAAATACAGAACTCAAGCAACGAGTTAGAATTGGACATACAGTTGTGGAAGTGCTCAGTTTCCAACTACAAATCAACAATATTGGTGTTGCTAGATTAGTAAAATAGAGTATATAAATCAGTATAACAGAATTGGAGTAAATTTTTAGGGAACAACAATATTTCAAAGAAATTAAAGGAGAACCCATTCTATCAAATCTTAAAAGAAGAAATAATACCAATGCATCACCAAATATACCGGGAAACATATGTGAGGAAACTACATATCAGCTAATTTCATGATGCCATAATATCAAAGCCCAACAAAACATCACAAGAAAACTCTATATTATGTATGAATATAGATGCAACATTCTCAGCAAAATATAAACAAATCAAATCCAGGTACATGGATAAGGACGATATCATAACCAAGTAGGATTTAGGACACCAAAAACATAATAAAAAAAAGAATAAAACATCAATGTTGAAAAGCACTGAATTTCAAAATTTTCTGCTAGGAAGATGAAAAGAAAAGTATATTGGCCCAGAAAATATTTGAAAACTAGACATTTGATAAAAGATTTATATACAAAGCATACAAAAAACTCTGGGAACCTGATTTACAAAACAACAAATATTTTTTAGAAAAGCAAAATACTTAATCAGTTCACACACACACAAAAAGTACCAGTGGCTAACAAAAACACATGAAAATGCTTACTATTATTATTCATTAGGAAAATGCAAATTAAAACCACACTGAGGTGAAGCTACACGACGCTAATACACTAAGAATACTAATAATATCAGCAATGGTGTAACAGATGGAAGACAAGGATAAGAATACTATGGAAGTGATATATGTGCACCCATGTTTATAGCAGCACAATTTGTAATAGTCAAATCTTGGAAACAACCCAAATGCCCATCAATTGAGGAATGGATAAAAAAGATGTGGTACTTTTATATAATGGAGTACTATTCAGCTATAAAAAACGATCACCTTGAGGCTTTTATAGGTAAATGGATGCGACTTGAGACCATACTCATAAGTGAAATAAACCAAACCCACATGTGTAAATACCGCATTGTCTCCCTAGTGTAAGAAACTGAAAGACTCAATAAGATACAAAATTCCCGATAAATATGGAAAAAAGGTTCTGAAGTCCAACGGTGCTTTTATTCTTTGATTTGATTGGTTTAAGTCCCTTTCCTACAATTTGATTGCAATATGTGAGAAAATAAAAGCAGCTTTTTTGAAAAATGGGACACTACGGTAGCCATCGCTGGTTTCTTGTTGGCCAACGTGATCACCTGTAGTGCTCTTTTGTTTTATCTGGTTATGTATTGCTTTGTTTTGTTTGAGTTTATTGTCTGTAAATGTATGAACAACCATTTTGAGGAAAGCAAGAGACACTGGGGTAACCATAGTTAATCTCCTGTTGTTATGTTTTGAAGACCTGTGTAGCTTTC
>RJWT010008535.1:0-26181 GCA_004365215.1 Cuniculus paca | reverse complement strand
TTGTCTCTTTTGGCTGGTCTTAATATTCAAATACACATTTCAAAACAAGAGAATTCTGTTTCTCATTATGCGTCCCAATGATATAAAGCATTGGCTATGAAACATAATTGTTCCAGTTATCCTCAAGAATCATTTTTATGGATATGTTTTTCCACTTTGTTCTTCACATGGATAGCTAAGCGTAAGTCAGGGTCAGAGTCTATTTGAACTCAAAAAGAGGCTGCTGTTCTAAAAGTTATAACTAAAATCCTGATTCCAAAGAAATAACAAGAATTCAAAGCCCTAAAATTGGAACATGACATAAATTTCTTTTATACATCACTAATAATTTGTTTTTATATCTAACATGATATTTATAAAGATAGATAAATTCAAATATCTTGTTAATTTGTTCAATTAGATTGGTTCTAAGATTATTTTACCTTCAATAGTTCATTGTTTGATTTTGTTAAATCATTTTGTTTAATTTTATGGACACACAAATACAATTTTTATTGAAAAGACAATCTAAAAAACATGCTCATTCTGAAATTCATGTGACAAAACTTGCATCTTCAATCAACCAAAAACAAATTCTGGAGGGGCTGTGGGAAAAAAGGAACCCTTCTCCACTGTTGGTGGGAGTGTAGACTGGTGCAATCACTGTGGAAATCAGTGTGGAGATTCCTCAAAAAGCTAGGACTAGAGTTCCCATTTGACTCAGCTCTTCCTCTTCTGGGTATCTTGCCAGAAAAATTAAAAACATTATACCACAGTGACATGTATGCACCCATGTTTATAGCAGCGCAATTCATAATAGCTAGATCTTCGAAACAACCTAAATGCCCATCAACTGAGAAATGGATTAAAAAAGATGCAATATTTTTATACAATGGAATACTAATCAGTCATAAAGAATGATAAACTGGAGACTTCTATAGGTAAATGAATATAACTTGGGACCATGCTCATAAGTGAAATAAATCAGACACACATATGTAAACATCATATTGTCTCGCTAGTTTGAAAAGCTGAAAGAAAGTATATGCATATATAAAAGATAGTTATACTACTGGTTTCTCTGAGTTCATTGAGGAGAAATGTTTGTGCTGGTATTGTTTGGACAACTGAATGCAGATGTCTTGTGCTCTGGGTGACTGATTTGGGGATGGCAATGCACAATGTATGTACCATTGTTGTCCCCTAATTGTCCCGTTTGAAATTTTGTTTTATTTTTTTCACTTTGAAATAAAATGGATTTGAAAAAAGAACTCACACCTTCAAACATACTGGTACATTATTTCTGAGTTACAGTATTTCTGAGCTGTGTTCAAATACGAACATAAATATCAAATTATGTTTTTAAATGCTATTCGTTTCCACGTTATGTGTGGAAACTACATGAAAATGTTGAAATCATGTTATGGACTCCCAGTGGAGAAATAAAAAGAAAAATTAAGTAAAACCGTCACTTGTTAAACATAAAATTAGAAAATATTTTCCCAGGTTTAAACACATGGAAAAGTCTGTTGCAACACCAGGTATGTTTTTGTTAAATTATATCTGCAAACCATTTTTAAGTGGTTTTTTAAAAATGAGTTTTTAGATCTGGCACAATTATATTCATGGTAGACACAGCCAAAAAAATGGTTAATATTCATGCTAACTTCATCTAAGTCAGAATGCTCTTAACTCTGTCCTATAATTGTCTTTAAAAAATTATAGACTAATCAAATCATAAATTCTGAGGGTGGTTCCTAAACTATTATTTTATTAATGTTTTCATGGGTATTCAGAACTGAGACCATTCAATAGAAATGAATATTTGTGATCATGATTACTTTCATTTCTGTGTCAAGTGTTAAGGGTTTAACATACATTATATAATCTAATTCCTACAGTAAAAAAACTCTACTTTACATGAAAGAAAATTTACCCAAATCCTCCACTAGTCTGAAATGGTACCGAGTCTCAGACTTAGAACTATCACTCTAGAACACCATCTCTTTGTACTATGTCCTTAAAACACATTTCCTTCACCTCCCATTCTAATCTAAGGGAAAACAAAAACAGATAACAGCAGGAACAGTAACAATCAGCCAAAGGAAAAACATTTGTCTCTATCTTCATAGCAGTTCTGGGCAACAAGCACTGGAAAAAATGGATTTAAATAGTTTTGAAATATTTTCCAGATTGTCTTCAGTTTAGGTTGTGGTAGACCAAATATAGACACATCTTAATCCTTGTACCTTGTGAATGTGTTGCCTTTCATGGTAAAGAACTTTGGGGATGTAATTAAATTAAGGATCTCAAAACAAACAGGTGATCCTGGATTATGAGTGTTGGCCCAATCACAGCACAGGTTTCTCATCAAAGGGAGTCGCAGAGGAGGTGATAGTAGCAGATGATTGATGAAGGAATAATGACTCAAGCAACAAGATAAGGCTTTAGAAGCTAGAGAAGACAAGGAAATAGATTCCTCCCTGGAGCATCAGAAGAAGCATACACTGCCAACTCATTTTGAACCTCTGACCTACAGAGGTGTAAATAAATTTGTGTTGTTTTAAACCGCTAAATTTGTGGTAAGTTGTTATATCAGCAATGGGAATCTAAGTCAGAAGATATTTTATTTGCTACCAATATCATGAAATTATGTAAAAACCACCCACCGAAGTAGTTCAATTATTATTATAAATGGGACTTTTTAGATACCATTGTTTTAAGACAGTTGCAAAAAAAAAACCAGTAAAACTATTGAATCACATTGTTTGAGAAGATATTTGTAAGGCAAAGGGAGAGTGGTAAACTCCACAAAAACTCAGGAACCTGTCAGTTCCTCTTTGTTGAGTGCAATAGTTTGAAGTTTATGCACAGAAAGCCTTAAAAAATTAAAGACATATTTTTACCAAGGCTGAGCTGGATGCTGTTTTGGATTTGTTTCTACTTATCAATTACCAATAAAGCCACTAGGGGCTTGATATGTACATATTTATGTTTATAATTTTATTAGTCCTTTGGTAGATTCGTAATCCTACAAATATTTCCTCATACTCTGTGACTTTCCTACTAATTTTCTTAGTAGTGACATTCAATGAAAAGGTATTTGTATTTTGATGAAATCAATAATATGTTTTTCTTTTGTGGTTATTGCTTTGTTTTATCTTTAAAAATACATTTCTTAAAAATACTGTGTGGCCCCCCAGGTCACACAGATTGTTTTCTATATTTCCTTATAGGGATTTTACAATTTTAGCACTGGGATCCACGTCAAGTTAGGTTTTGTGTATGATCAGAGTTTGGACTCATTGTTCATCGTTTTGATAATGGATTTTTCAGTGCTTCAGCACCACTTTCTCAAAAGACTCACGTGCTTAGTGGGTTGCTACAGAGCATGCATTGAAAACAACAACAAAAAAGGAATACATGTAAGTGTATAACTGAGTTTTATCCTATTATTTTTGACCCACATATTAGACTAAGTTGGATTTATTATTGTAGTTTTATAGTAATCCTGAAATCTGGTAATACAAACCTTCTAATTGGACTTCTTTCTCAGAACTACATTGGATATTTTGATTTCTTCACATTTCCATATATATTTTAAAACTAATTTACCAATCTCAATAAAAAAAAATCAACCTTGGGATTATGTTTGGGACCAATGTTATTTTGATGTCTTGCAAATGGATGAAGAGTACCCTACTGTCTTAGTTACTTTTTTCTCGTTGCTGAGACAAACACCTGACACCCAAAATTAGGGAAGAAAAGGTTTATTTAGCTTACAGTTTCTGTGGATTTCAGTCCATAATCAGTTGACTCCAAGGCAGGGTGGCATGGCACTGGGGCAACACTTCAAGGCAGCAGCCAGAGAAAAAGGGGGCAGCCATTCATAGCCGCTGCAAGCAGCAAGAGCCAACCGCGCCAAAGAGGAAAACACACCCCCATCCCGACCTTACATTGCATGTCGGCTCCACCCCTGGGCGGGTGCAGAACTCATATCGCCAATCCCAGAGCTAGACAACGAGTCAATCATAAACGTTAGATTCAGCCACTTCCATGACTACATGAGGCTTGGTGGAGGCGATCTAGATACAAACTGTAATACCTACTTTTCCTCTTATGGATAAGTATTTAATTGCTAAACATTATAGGAATTTGTTAAATTGAACTCTTATGCTACTTTAGTACATTTTCTTTATGTTTTTAACTTTTAATTTATTGGTACATTTTAGATATACATAATTGTAACATTTATCATAGGGAATTTGTACCTGTATATGATATAGCTTGTTTCTTCTTTTTTTCCATTCCCCTCCCTTTCCTTCAACCTCCTCTTCTTTGCAAAAGCTTTGCCTTCTATTCTTTTTTTTTCTTTTCCCTTCTATTCTTTTTTTCTTGTTCCTTATTTCCTTTTCCCCTCCCTTTTCCCTGTTTCCTTAGCATTTGAACATCTTATTTCAATCTCTCAATATCTACTATACATTTTGATCCTTATTTACACTTTCAGTTTCTCACACCAGAGAAACCATGTGATATTTGAACCTGTGTGTCTGATTTATTTCACTAAAGAGTGTGGTCCCTTGGTGCATGTATTTAACTAGAAATGTCTCAAGTTTATCCTTCTTCATGGCAGAGTGAAAAAAAAAAAAACTACCTCTGCATTGCATAAAGAAAAACCCTACATCTTCTTTACAAAAGTAAAACAAACAAACAAACAAACAAACAAAAAACACCCTACATCTTCTTTATAAAACCAAAACAAACAAACAAACCTATATCACTACATCTTCTTTATCCACTCATTGGATGATGGGCTTTTGGGTTGTTTCCAAGATTTAGCTATTACAAACTGTGCTGCTATAAACATGGGTGTGTACATACCTCTGTGGTATGATGATTTTAATTCTTTTTGAAAACGTATCTAGAAGGGGAATAGCTGGGTTGAATGGAACATTCAGTTTTAGTTTTTTGAGGAATCTCCACAATGATTTCCACAGTGGTTGCACCAGTCTATCCTCCCACCAACAGTGGAGAAGAGTTCCTTTTTCCCCATAGCCCCACCAGCATTCGTTATAGGCTAATCTTTTGATAATAGCCGTTCTTTCTGGAATGAGATAGAATCTCAGTGTTGTTTTAATTTCCATGTCTCAAATGACCAATGATGTCGAACATTTTTTTTTACATATTTATTTGTCATGTCTGCTTCTTCATCTGATAAGTATCTATTCCTTTCAGATACTCATTTTTGGATTGGGTCTTTAAGTTTTGTCTGATTTGTTTGAGTTTGTAGTCTAGATATTAGTCCTTTGAGGAATAGCTGGCAAAATTTTTTTCCATTCTGTGGCTTGTCTCTTTAACCTGTTAGTAGTTTCTTTTGCTGTGCAAAAGCTTTTTAATAAAATGAAATCCCAGTTGTTGATTTTTTGTGATATTTCCTGTGCAATAGGGGTTTTGTTCATAAAGTTTTTGCCTACTCCAGTACCTTTAAGACTTCTATCTATGTTATCTTCTAGCAGATTTAGTGTTTCTCTTTCAATATTTAGATCTTTGAACCATTTTGGTTTTAGTTTAATGCATGGTGAGGACGGTCTAGTTTTAGTCTTTGGCATTTGGGAAGCCAGTATTTCCAGCACCATTTATTAAGGAGGCTTTCTTCCAGTGAAGATGTGTGCCACTTTTGTCAAAGACAAGGTGTCTAAGTATGTTTGGAGTTGTTTCTATATCTTTTAATCTGTTCCATTGATTGTCAGGTCTATGTTTTTGCCAGTGCCATGCTGTTTTTAATCAGAGTACCTTTATAGTATAATTTCAAGTTAGGAACTCTGATACCCCCTGTCTTGCCTTTATTGCCCAGAATTGCTTTTGCTGTTTAGGTCATTTCTGGTCCCAAATGAATTTAAGGATTGTTTTCTCTAATTCAGTGAGTATGTTATTGGCATTTTGATTGAGATTGAATTATACATGTATACCAATTTTGGAATGGCCATTTTTACTCTTGGTACTTTCTACCCAAGAATGAGCAATATCTTTCCAATTTCTGATATCCTCTTCAATATCCTTTTTCAGAGTACTATATCGTTTTCAATGTAAAGGTCTTTTACTTTTTTTGTTAGATTGATTTCTAGGTATTTCAGTTTTTCAGATGCTATTGTGAAATGTGTTGTTTCCCTAATTTCTTTCAGTGAGTTTGTTATTTGTGTAGAGGAATGCTATTGATTCTTGAGCATTGACTTTGTAATCAGCTATGTAACTGAGTTTAGTTATTAAATCTAGAAGTATTTTGGTGGAATTTTGGGGTATCTTCTATGTAGAGTATCAAGTCATCTGCAAATAATGATAATTTAACTTCTTCCTTTCCTATTCTTATTTTTTTTATTTTTTTCTTTTGTCTAGTTGCTCTGGGTAATGTTTCCAGAACCATATTGAGTGAGTGGTGACAGTGGACATCCTTGTCTTGTTCCTGACTTTAGAGTGAAAACTGTCAGTTTTTGTCTGTTTAGTGTAATGTTGGCTGTTGGTTTGTCATAGAAGGGCTTTTATCAGATTGAGATAAAGATCATTGTTTCAATTTTCTGTAGTTTTTATTAAATCACGAATGGGTGCTGGACTTTGTCAAATTCTTTTTCTTCATCTATTGAGATGATCATATGTATTTTTGTCCTTGGTTCTGTTAATATGGCTTATTACATTTACTGATTTTGGTATGTTGAACCATTCCTGCATCCCTGGGATAAATCCTATTTGGTCATGGTGAATGATCTTTCTGATGATCTGCTGCTTTTTTTTTGCCAGGATTTTATTAAGGATTTTTGTGTCTCTGTTCATTAGGGAGATTGGCCTGTAGTTCTGTTTTGTTGGATCCATCTCTGGTTTTGGTATCAGGTTAATACTTATTTCCAGGAATGAGTTTGGAAGTATTGCATCTCTTTCAATTTTACTGAAGGGTTTGAGAAGTAGCAGCATTGGGTCTTCTCTAAATTTCTTGTAAAATTCAGCAGTGAATCCATTAGGTGAGGAATCTCCTTCATAGGTCTTTAATTACATCTTTGATTTCATTGACTGATACTGTTTATTTACAATTTTTCTATCTTTTTGATTCAGCTTCGGTAATTCGTATGTATCTAGGAATATGTCCATTTCTCCTGTGCTTTCTATCTTATTAGAATACAGGTTCTCAAAGTAGGTATTGTTGAGCTTCTGGATTTCTGCAGAATCTATGGTGATTTCTCCCTTTTCATTCCTAATTGAATGAATTTGAGTCTTTTCTTACTTTTTTTTTTTTTTACAAGATTGGCTAAGGTTTGTCAATTTTATTCAGTCTTTTACTGAGTCAGCTCTTCAATTCTTTGATTCTTTGTGTTGTTTCTTTAGTCTCCATTGCATTAATTTCTGGTCTGATCTTTATATTTTCCTTGACTTGCTCTTCTTTTGCTGTTTGAGGTAAACATTAATTTTTTATTTGTGCTCACGCTGTTTCTCTAATATGGGAATTCATTACTATAAATTTCCCTAGTAGGACTTCTTTCATTGCATCCCATAAATTGTGATATGTTGTATTGCTGCTGTTTTTTTAATTGTAGTAACTGTCTGATTTTTTCTTGAATTTTATCTGAGACCCATTGTTTGTTCAGAGGGTGTTGCTTGATTTCCATGTGTTTATGAAGTTTTTATGGTTTCTTTCCCCATTGATTTTCAATTTTATTCCACTATGGTAGAATAATATATATGAAATAATTTCAGTTCCTTTGCATTTGCTTAAGTATATTCTATGAGCTAGTACATGGTCTGTTTTGGAGAAATCCTGTGTGTAACTGAGAAGAACATGTGTTCTTATGTTTGGGGGTTGAACACTCAGTAGACATCTACTAAGTCCATTTGTTCAAAAGTTTGGTTCAGTTCTGATATTTCTTTGTTAATTCTTTGTCTAGGTTACCTGTCGACTTGTGACAGTGGGGTATTGAGGTCTCCAATTATAATTGTGTTAGTGCTTATTTGATTTTTCGTATGTGTCAATATTTGTTTTATATAGTTGTATGCACTTAGTATTTGCTGTATATATATTTATGATTGTTATCTCTTCCTCTTGGATTGTACTGTAAATATGTCCTTAATATATTGATTTTAACTTTGGGGAGAAAATTTGAAAGGGGTTGGGGAAAAACAGAGAAATAGATAAGAACAAGAAAAGATCAGACGCAAGGCTTGAGGACAAAGGAAGATTATGCAAACTTTGGGAAACTAGTGAAGAAGGCAGGAGGGACAGAGAGAAGCAAGGAATAAAAATAAGAACAGAACAGAATAATAACAATAAAACTAGAAACAATATTGATAGTCATATAAAAATAACAACAAACAATCTAGAGAAAACAGAAATGAGAAAAAAGAAAAAAATAAGAAAAAAAAATGTCCACTTCAGGGCATGTCTCTGCTGTCACTGGTAGATCAAGCAGGCAGAGAGAATTCAGCTCTGAATTGATTAATCCCAGTCATAGCTCTATGGTGGGGTAGTAAAAAATTGCAGCAAGCCTGTACCTTTAATACCACTGAAGTTCAGGCTGGTTTCTGGCTGTAAGGCTGAAACCAGGCTTTTCAGCCTGCAGCACTCTGTGTGCCTCCTGCTGGCTTTAACTTACCTCCCCACCAACTTGAACTAGGCTCCTTTACCTCCTGCCAATTTGAACTCAGCAACCTCATCCTGATACTGGCAGCTGCTAGGTGGAGCCAAGCCACAGTTGCTCTGAGTTCCAAGCTAAGTTGGCACCTCTCCAAAATGGCTACCAGCCAATCATCTCCTGGCGATGTCTGAATCCAAATAACTCACCAGCCATTGCAGTCTGGTGTGTTCACTCCTCTCTTCCACTGGTGTGTTTCAACATGAAGGCCTCTGGGGCCAGCGGTCATCACTGTGCATCTGCAGGTCTTGGCCATCCTTCCCATTCAGTAAATCAGGGCTGAAGGAGAACGTCCTGCTTGCCACCTCCTCCTTCTTCACTGAAGCGTCTCTCTTTGCTCTCCCCATGTCAGATCCTTTCTGAGTCCCAGGAACCCTCTTCCCTGCTTCTTCTCTTCTTTGCATGGCTATATTCAAGCATCTGGACACTGAATCTCGGAGAGGCTCTCTTTCTGATGTTCACTACTCTGCCAAAGTCCCTTTATTTTCATTCTTTCCATTTTCAAGGACATCACTGAGAGTGTTCCTTTCCATGTATGGCCCAGACTGAAAAGATCAGTGTGGTCCGAGATAATTATCTTCTGCACTTAGCCAAAGATTTTGTAACTTCCACTTAAACAAACACCAGTAAAAACATTACACAGAGGACACTATCACAAGCATCTTAGAAATAAATATTTACAAATATTAAAAGGGAAACCTTGTTTCTGGTCAGCCTAATGATCTCCATGTGTTCAAGATTACTGGTGCTTTCCCATTAGTGAGCTAAATTTTAGTAATTTCCGTTAGGGTATTGCAGAGAGGGGCCACATCTGAAGTCCTCAGGACTCCCCATTTGACACTATTCAACCACAATATATCCCTTTATACTCTATTTATAAGGGCTGTAAAGATAAACTTTTAAAATAATTCAGTCAGAAGCTCTATGAAACTATCTGGCACCCAGGAGTTGGTAAGCTAGTCTGTTATTCATAGCTGCTCAGTCTTTTTGTCTCTTAATAGTTGGTTCATTTCCTAATGAATCATAATAACTGAACAAAGGATAATTTAAAAGTGTGATCCAGTCATATAATCTATCTCATAATACATTTCATAATTTATTACCAAGACTGTAAGAAGACATCAAATTCTGCACCTTGCTTAAACAGCCCTTATGGAAGTTCTGTTTAAGTCAGTGATTGTGCGTGTGTGTGACATAGTCCAGAGAGGATTTTAAAAATAAGATGCATATGATCTCAGAAACCAAAGATAAATGAACCAAATGGAATTTTTATGGCTAAAACTGTTGTCTGTTGTAGCACGGTCACTTTGCAGTGGAACTGGCTATATATCCAACATTCTACAAAACCCATATTTAATATGAGCACTCAATTTTAGACACTGTAGTAAGCCTTGGGAATAAACATGTTAATAAAATGCTGACCATGTCTTAGGTTGTTTCACAGTGTAGTGAGAAAGGAATGTGCAACAATGACCAACTCTAATAATAAAAGTGACAGTGATGTGCAGAGTGTTCCGTAAGACCATATAAAGAGCAATCAGTACTGCTGGAGGGACAAAGCTTCACCAAAGGTCAGAAAGAATTTAAGTGGCTAAACCTGAAGTACAAGAAAAACTTATGCACCTTAAATTTAGGATTAATTTTAGGAGGTGTATAGTCTCAGTTCCATCACTGACTTAGATATTATTTTCTTAAAGTTTTTTTTTATAAATATAGATTCTAAATCTGCATCTTCTAGGATTATGTTGTCATGATCATTTTTACTTTTATTGCCACTTGTTATTCCTTCTGCTTTAGTTTTGATTAACAAACCAGAAATTTTCCATGGCAATAGAAGTACAGAAATATTTTATTTAGCCCATGGTCAGCCCAAATTGTCGAACTGTGTTTCTGCCTTTGCTCAAATGATAACAGGATCAATGACAGTGTTGCTACCCTGGAACTTTCTGCACCCTTTGGTAGGTATCAGTTACACTGATGCACTATTCTCTGGAGGACTGCAGTATCCCGATCAGTTTACACACCTGAATGTTGTTAGAAGCTCTTTTGCATTCATTGGATTACAGAATGGTTTCTCACAGAAGCCTAAAGAGTTATTTTACTTGGGACTTTATAAAAATAATGTAAAAATATCTTCAGAATATTAAGTATACACTAAAACTTGAAAGATGTATCAATTATCTTAAAAGTAACTTTTGCATTAAACAATGCAGCCCTTAGGATTCTTGAGGTTGAATTTTCTGGTGAAACCCTTAGGCCTAGACAGCCAACGAACATCTTGAAGGACATTAACCCACTAGTGTTTGGGTTTTCTTCTTATTCATTCATTTAATACTCTGGGTACTCTGAGTCTGAGTCTTATAAACAGTCACAGCCACTCTCTTGTGTCACAGATTTCAATACCACTGTTCAACACTCTCCATTGTCATCTGCAGGATGTTAATAGTAAGCATCATTTGTTCTATAGCAATATTTACCTCAGAGATATGAACAAAGATAGAATTGAGATTTTTTTTTCTCTAATCACTTGAAAGAAGCTTTTCATTACCCAAGAAATTCTTTTGATTGTGAACTCTCAGTTTCTTTCTCCCTCCAGTTCAAAAAATGCTATGATTAAGATTTTTCTCAAACACTTTGGGATTTCCTATTATTATTCTAGCAAGATGAATTTCCATGTCCTCACTGGGGAGAGACTATACATACAAGGCAGATGCTTGATGGATGCTCAGTGAGGACATAAGAGTGGGGTAAAATTTTCAAAGGGGTGAAAGGCTAATCACTGTTTCTCTCCTCTTGTGATTTGTCTTTCCCAACAGAATGTTTGAATCGGTTATGTTTCTTTTCTTGGGAGATGACAAGAGGCCTTGTGACAGAGGCCTTTTGCCTCCCAACAGTGCGTGAAACAGTCTGGGAGGTTTTCAAGTCTGAAGGGCTATTTGGAGCCAGAACAGGATGCAAGGAAAAAGGATGAAGGGGAGATGAACAGGCTATGTATGAAACTTCAAGAAATAGCTATTAAGGTAAAAGAGATTGTCACTGTTTATGATTTTTACCAAACTCATTGTGATGGGAAAGGAGCCCTCACATAGGATACTGTACAAACAGTTGTGTAGGTAGTGTCATGTAGTTCAGCCGTTTTCAGTGAACAACCACGCAACAGGAACAGATGCAGTGCAGAAACCAAACATTAATATTTTAGAAACTTCACTAACAAAGGCAAGTATTTCCAATAGGTGAAATAAGATTTAGCATAGACCTCTAAGAAATGATTCTTTGTCAGCTTGTTTACATAAGTTATTTCTCTTCCTCCGCACTTACTCCCTATTCATTTTATCGACAATGAATGTATTTTCTGCATTCATTGGTAGAACTCTAAACATAGAGAATTACTTTTCAGGATAAGTTAAATGGTTCCATCACAATCTTTTTTCCCCACTAGTATCCTTTCTTGTAGCTTGGTAAATCTGTTAGCACATTTGGGTGATAATGCCTCTAGTACCTTCGTTACAGAAACAGATGAGGGAATATCCACAATGACCTCCCATTAGGTTCCACCTCTTACGGTTTCCACCATTCCCAATAGCACTGAGCTGGGGGTTGTTGTGCCTTTAACACATGGGTCTTTGGTGGATATTCCAGATCCAAACCGTAGCAGACACTGACTTAAATTGTGAGGGAGTGGTGTGAGGGGTCTGCCTAAACCAAGAGTGAATACTAAGGATAGAGACCTTCTAATAGGGCATGGGCCATGCCATTTGTTTTCATCTCAAAAGTTAAAATGACTTCATAGTATGAAAATAGTGCAATTCTTTATTTTGCACATGAGAAACTGGCAGATAAAATGATTTAAGAAGTGTTTTGTCCAACACAGATGGAATCGGAGCACAGCCTTGTGAGGTTTTAATGATCAGTCCATTGAGATAGAGGTCAAACTGTGAATATGCTGAAACTTTATTTTAACCCACCAAAATAAAATGATCAAGGAATAGATTCTTTTGAATGGTTCTAATGCTGCTGTTACTTTATCCTTTAGTTCTGAGAAAAAAACATTAAAATGTTGAATTTTACTTCCGTTGCTCAGTGACAATGTTCAGAGAAATGTGGCATTTTTGCCATCATTTTGGTAAACTTGGTTATTTTTGTATGGCCATCTGTCACTAAGCTACATTATTAAGGATATTTTAACTTTGTTCTTTTTCAATACAAAAACAGAACAGGAAAAAAACCTCACTGAAGTATTTTTCTGTTTTACCTCGGCAGGAAGACCGATCTTCTAAACTATGTATAAACTTTCTGGATTTGCTTCTCTATATATTGTACTATTTTTAACTGTCTTACATGCATTAACTTAATTTTCTCTAATAATAATTGTCTAGTATATCCTGCCACAAAATCAATATATGTTCACTAGACTCTTTAGACACAAGGGTAAAAACCAAAAGATAAAATAAATATATGACGTTTCCAGGTAGATGTATTTCTCTGAGAATTTATTATAGATCCTGTTAAAAATTATGTTTGAGAAGTCATTATAATATTTTGAAATTTTAATAATGTATGAAGTAAAAAATAGTATCAAGCAAACAAATAGACATAACTTCTTTCTATTCCTCCTGATAAATAAGTAGCTTCCCAATCTTTCTAGCCAAAGACCAGGGAAGGGGTAAGCTGGCCAAACTAAAAAATTTTAGACAATAAGCACCATATTCTAACAAAAAACACGTAGAAAAAAAGGACTCTACCCCTATTCTAGCAAAGAATCACCCATGCAGGGCGGGGGGCTAAACTTTCACTATTATCTGCTTTAATGGGGTGCCCTACCTGTCTACCAGGGCAGTGCCAGACAAGGTTCAACAGTAAGCTGGGACTTCCACTCCCAGCTGGTGATAAAGGGACACTGGCCTCTATAGTTTCAGTGGATGCCACGTGAAGATTCTTGACTGGGTGTCCTATGTACAAAATATATTTATTTCTCACAGTTTTGGAGACTGAGGAATACAACCTATAGGCACAAGCAAATTCTGTATTTGATGAGGGCTGAATAGATAGCGCCTACTTGGTGCATCCTCACACAGTGGGAGGGACAAACAATCTCCTTCAGGGCCTCTTTCATCAGAACTCTACCCTATGACCTAATCACTTCCCAAGGGCTTCCCCTTTCGACACCATAACCATGGGGTCTCAATTCCAGCACATGAATGATGCACCTAGTACACAAACAGTCAGAACAAGCTACGGACTTCGGTTACTCTCCAACCGTACAAAATGACAACCTCCCAGTGTCAGAAGAACTCAAGTGGGAAGCCAGGACTTTTGCCACAATCCAATCTGTGACTGTGGTGTTAGTAGAAGTCATGAGAAGGCAGTGATGAGATGCTTTCTATTTCACCAGACACCACTTTTGCTCAGCAGTAACGAGATGCTCCATCCAGTCAAGGTGACAAAGAAGACTAAGTAGAGAACCAAGGCTTTCACCACCACATGTCAGAAGAGGTCTGTTAAAGCAGATTATTTAAATGAATCATGGAATCTCATTGCATAACACACCAAATATGTCTGATACAATTAAAAAATCTTTTACCAAAGCAAGATCCAGGAAAATCTCACTTGAGATGTGAAAAGACAATAGATGACAATACTGGAATGACATAAACATTAGAATTAACCAATAAAGTTTTCAAAGGAGCTGTCATAAAAAGTGTTTCTGTGAGTTTAATTATGAACATGCTTGAGACATAATAGAAAGTCTCAAAACTATGTAGAAGATACTAAACTGAAATTTCAGAACTATGCATATACTTAAAAAAGAAACTGTGGATATGCTCAACAAGAGACCAGAAGGAACACAGATAAATAGTGACCTTGCAGAGAACAATACAAATTACCTCATCTGAAAAACAGTGCAAAAATAAGTTGTAGGAAAAAAAAAATGAAAGAAACTCAAGGACTTCTGGGATATAACAAAAGAACTGACATTCGTATCATGAGACTCAAAAAGAAAGGAAGAAACAAATGACACTAAAAAAAGTATTTCAAGAAACAAATGGCTAGAAAGATCTCAAATTGGGAAAAAGAGATAAACCTACAGATTTAAGAATTCCAAATAGGCTAAATCCAAAAAACTGCTCAGGTGTCAGCCTTAATTACAGTTGCCTTGTCTTTTGTTGGAATGAAGATTATTTCTAACTTTGAGTAAATTATAATGCATAGAAAACTAAATATCCTGGTAGACTAAAGATGAACATGATTCTCTTAGTTTCCCTGTTAAAGAGTAGAATCGATTTTTGACTTCCTTCAATTAAGTCCTATGACTCCTACCCTATAAAATACAGTGGAAATAACACTGTGCCAACTCCAGGTCTAGCCTTTTAAGAATGTCAGCATGTGTTTCCTCTCTAGGAATTCTTACTATTGGAACACTCAGGACACAGCCATCATGCTGTGAGAGACCTAAGCCACATGGAGAACCACAGCTTACAGCCAACAGCCTGAATGTGTTTCCAGCCATATAAGCCAACTCCCATGGACATTTTAGCTGAGGTGGGCCCCCAGGTGACTGGAGTCTCAGTAGACAATGCAGTGCCAAACTGCCCAGCTGAGTCAGTTAACACAGGATGAGACATAATAATACATTTGTTTTAAGTCAAAAGCTTTGAACTCTTCTGTTATTAAAATTAAAATGAAAAACTATTTTCAAGTAGATTTGAATGACATGGGACAATGTTGGTTTTAATAGTAAATTAAGGTAGATTCAAAGAAGCAACCAAGTGTGACTGATGCTGTTTTAAAACATGGTAAAGACAATACAATTTGGCACTTCATTTCTGTAGATAACACCTGAAATAATTATCTTGTTTTTCATAACTATATGACTGAAACGATATAAGATTTGTCAATTAGTGGTCTAAAAATTTATTTCTTTAAATTTCTATGTTTTTTTCCTTATAATTACCAAGAAATACTAGTTGTAAAACATTTTAAATATTTGCCGTATTAACAATAGAAAAAATTTGGTAGTTTAAAAATAAAGTGTATACAGTAAAAACTAGCTCACTATCTGGAAGAAAAATTCAGAATACTAGATTACATACTGAAGTAATATAATTTAGACAAATAAAATTATTAGCAGGGACAACCCTGTTATATAATTAATTCTAATTTAGCTTTTCTATGATAATCAAATATTTAATTCTGAAATACTAGCAAATGGATAAACATTGACTCTTAGTTGGAAAATCATACTTCTGGTTTTAATCCATGACCAAATGATTTTGTTTTAAAATTATAATTGTCTTCAAATACAGATGTGTTAACTAAAAAGATTTTGAAATTTATTATCCCTCTAATCCACTTCTCAGAATTTCCAAGAGATTTTTCACATGGAACCACAGACAGTCCTAGAAAGGACTTATGTTTTCCAACTAACCTCTCAATTTATAAAGAGAATAATTTTATCTAAGAAACTGATCAGATCCACACTACAAAATGGAAATAGAAGAGTAGCCACAAGAGAGATTAAATATGAAAATCCAAGTTGGATTATGGGACACTACTGAGACTTCCTGAGATCTTAAAGTGCAGGTGGTGATAAACCCACTAGAAGGAGGGGGTTGTTTAGAGGCAAAGTAAAACACTGAAGAAATAACAATGCATACAGTTCAGCTTATAAGCAGTCATCTAACTTTTCTAACTTATCCAACTTTGGAGGAGAACTGTTGATGCTACATAATTTTACACACATAACCAAATTAGATGTGTAGTTTTTTTTTAATTGGGTGATGATTCTAAATAATTTCCACCTGTCATAATATCTTCTCAAATACTCCAAGGGTTTATTCTAGCATTAAAATGAAATTCATTAATTCTTTGTTATAAATCCATCCTGTATGACACACACAGTATTTTATTAGAGGGTGATTTTCCGGTCCTCAACAATTTCTACTGAGCAAGACAAACAATAATTCATTTACTTACCAAAAAACACTTTTTTTACTGAGAATTCTTTGGTGTTCCAGTCACTTTAACAGGTTCGAAGGATATACAAGTATAAACAACAAAGTCTTTGCTTGTATGAAATTCATATTCTGGAGAGAATAAAAAGATAAGTATACAAATAAATATACAATACAGTAGCAGGTGGTGATAAATGCTAAATGAAAAAATTAGATAAGAGAAGGGAAGTATATGAAACAGAATGATGTTGGAAAATCTTTGTAAGATGCTTATATGTAAGCAAAAGTCAAATGATGTGAGAAACAGTAACTAAGCTAAGTTACTAGAGAGCTGTTACTTTTTTTAAGAAGAAAAGTGATAAAACTTGCTTAAAATTAGAAGCCTAGTTTTTATGTAAGGATAAAGAAATAATGAAGATTAGTAAGTTTAGAGGTTATTACAAAACATGAGTAAATGCTGATGCTGGTTACAGCCAGAATACCACAAGAAGAAACAGTTATAATAGGCTTTGCAGAGGTAGATTAATAAATCTTTCAAGCTGGTGAGGAGTTAAATTTTGATTCTTTTCATTTCCATTAATATCATAAACCATATCATGGTACTATTCACTTGTCACTGTGTTAGCATAGGTACATAACACAGTGCTGAACACCTTATTACATATGGCATTTCATTTAATCCTCCCAAGAGACAATTGCAAAATACTCTTCTCATCCTCATTTTTAAATGGTTTTGTCATTAACTCCTGTTTGCAATTTTTCTTATTTCTTTACATCTGCCTTATTTTCTTCTGCATGCTTTGTTTCCATTGCCTAACCTCAATTTATGCAACTATATATGTAATTTACCATGCCTAATATATTTTTGTATTTTTCTCTGGTGGAATTCAGTTAGCTTAGATTTTGTTTAATATCTTTGGAGTCTTATTTTAGTTGGTTTGTAAATGGCTAACATTTTCATCTGTAAGGTTTAGAAAATCTGTACTAGTGATGATTTGTTATGATGATTTGTTTCCTTTGTGGTGTGCGATGAGCTCAGTTTACTTTTATTTCTTGCTTTTTGTTTTGACTTGCCTGTTAGAGACTTGGTTTTTTAGGATACTCTTTTGAAGTTTACACCCACATATGCTTCATTAAATGCAAAATGTTTTAGTGAAGTCCGCCTTGCTCCACTGCTCTATCTTAAAGCTGGATTAAGAGTCACCTTGACCATATAATCAAAGAACTTCCAGCTATGACTGGAAAATTTTAAATTTCTTTGAATACTTTTTAAGAAATTAGATTATTTTTTTCCCAAAAAATCTTATTTTACACAAATTTAAGTGTTTATTTAAACACCTCAAGCCACAAAATATAGCATGTCTTCCATTTATTATCCATGAATTTTTAACCTATATTTGGCTTGTGTTTTTAAAGAATTTGCTCTAGCTTTGTTTGACAAAATACTACATTTTTTTGTTTTAGTGAGTCACTTCTCAACCTTAAGTTTTTATGAATATATAATTTCAGTATGTATTTTAAAATTGTTTCTGAAAGCAGACATAACCATGCAAGTTTTTTTTGTAAAACCTAATGAGCAAGTTACAATGCTTTCTCCAAGATTTTTTTAAAACTCAGTATTTCAAGAGTTAGTTCTCCAAAACGATTGTTTCCTATCAAATTTTCCAAAGAATTACTCTATCCTCAGATAATAGGCCAAAATAATGTCAAAACAATTTTAGTTTTTACTGTGCCTGTAAACTATTCAAATCTGTGTGAATTAATTTGAGTGAGCCAAAGAAAGCTCAAGTACTTAAAAAAATGTGATTTTCTTTTTTCAGCATTAATGGTTTTCCAAAGGATGTTTTTTCATTTGTACTTTGTCTCAATTACTAAAGAAAGGTTTTTGTTATTTGGTGTAACTTTTTGCTTTCCAGACATAACTGACTATTCATTAATTTAGTATTGCGTAAAAGAGGTGTAATATACTTGAATCATAGCCTGAGAAAATTCAGTTCAAGTGACCACACTGCTGCAACTCTGCTAGGTAGGAAATGATACACACTCAAAAAGTAGCTCTCTTAACTCCTGGGTTTCTTTTTTCTACTGTATTGTGCAATGAATTAAAAAGCTGGGCTGAGCATGGTGGTGCATGCCTGAAATCCCAGCTACTCAAGAAGTTCAAGGCCAAGCTGGGCAATTTAGTGAGACTTTGTCTCAAAGTGAAAAGCTAAAAAGGCCTGGGAACATAGCTAAGAGCACCCTGAGCTTCATCCCTAGTAACACACACACACACACACACACACACACACACACACAGAGAACGGGCCTGAGAAAACCAAGTCATCACCAACACTAACATCACCATCTACCTTTTGCTAAGGATTTACTTTATGCTTGAGTTTAATTTCATATCATTATCTTTAGCACATCATTTAACCCTCACAAGAAATTATCTGTGGCTTCAGGAGATGAAAATTTCCAGTTCCTAAGAGACAGAGCTGACAGCTAATTGTGTCAACGTGTTTGATATCATAGCTCTAATTAGACTAATTTATGATCAATGTCTTTTCTCCCTCTTATCTCTGTTAGCCCCTTGTCTTTGAACTATAGATACTGTGTTACTTCTTAAATGCAAAGCCGCTGGACTTAGCCATGTTAATTACACTTAGTTTCAATATTTGCTCATCTTGTTTATTCTTCTTGACCTCAAAATACCAAGGCTTAGTATTTATTTTTTTCATGCCTTATTTTTTCAGTCTGTTTTTATTTTGAAATGAGCATTGTGTCATGCAGCGAACTCTTATTTAACATACTTAAAATTTGTTTTCCATAATATTTAGGTCTCTGAAGAATAATAATCTGCCCATTCAATGTCTTTATTTCTTAAAAACCTTTTTCTTATACTTTAAGCAACTATAGAAATTCTGAATCCCTGTTACTAAATGGATGTAATTTTATTTATCTCATCTATCAAGCAAATCTCACTAAATCACATTTAAGGACATTTACTGGCATGGTTTTCAGAAATAAATAATAGTAATTTTTTCAAAATAACTGAAAAACCAAACCATGTTCTGAATGTTTTTAAGTGAGCTTTAATGCTACTTACCCACACTGTAATTCCCTGGATCACATTTCTTTCTCTCCTATTTCTAACATGAAAAAAAAAATCCCAAACTGTCAGTGTGATGAAATTTTGGTCATCACTCACAACCTTAGGACAGCCTAATCCAGAGGGACCATTAGTGTTGTTGTCTTTTACTTCCTTTCTCAGTAACCTTTGACATTACCCAGTATCTTAATCCTTGAAAGACGTTGCTCTTTTGAACCTTGTGCTATTATTCTTGCCTGGATTTTCTTTTAAACAAGTTCTCTTTTCTCTCTTATGGTCTTCCCTTACTTTGCTTATTCTGCAACTATCAGTGTTTCAGAGTAGCATTCTAAGTTTTTTTTTCTTTCTACATTCATCCATATCTCTTCAATTTATTGTAGTTTTGACCAAGACCTAATTGGTGATCTCCAATTGGTGATTAAGCAGGAGTGAAATAAGATTCAAGTGCCATTCATTTTATATTTATCTTACATTCTTTTGGGACATCTGAGATACATTTGTGGAATCTGGGACTTTGACAGAAATACTTATAAGAATTTTTTTCTAAGTGAGAATCACAGTTGTATCAGTAATTCTCTTAAATGAAAGAAGGAACAATCCAGAAGATTTTTCTACAAACTATATGATCACTTTTTAGGCAATCTAGAGAAGGCATAACTTTCGGATCACTCTAGCTCATTGATTACCAAGCATTAGAAAAGAAAGGAGGAGCTGATTGCAAAGGAACCCATAATGGAAAGTCTATGGTGATTGAACTGCTGTGTTTGGTACTGTGGTTGTGGACAAAATTTTTATTTCTTTTTTTTTCATGCTAAAGAAAATGATAGTAAAGAATAAGGGCAAAAATACGGGCATTTTCAGATATATGCAGAAAAATAATACCAAGCATTTACATAACACAGTTGCATAAGATATACTATTCTAGATACTTTGTATATTTTAACTCATCACCAAGAGAGTAATCCTTAGATGTAGGTATTATTGTTATGAAATAGCATTAATACTATTATTAATTCTATTTTACTAATAATATTACTCTTATGAAATTAAGATACGGGGAGGTTAAGTACTCGCCCCAGGTCACATAGCTAGTATGTAGCCAAATTGGGATTCAAACCTAGGTATTGCACTCCAGTTTTATCCCTTACTGATATGTTATACTGTCTCTATTACTATTAGGGTTAGTTACTCACAAATTTTCAGTGAAATAACTCCTTAAAGTTATTTAAAATATTATTAAATCTAGGCAGAAAAAGTAGGATGTAACAAAAGCGAAATAAATCCATAATTTATATCGATTAACCAATGTATTATCAATAAAACAGTTTTTCATGAAATTATCCAGATAATAGTTTCTAGGGGATTCTTTTCCTTGTAGTTGTTTATTTGGCAAAAGAAAATATTTGACAATTCTCTCATTTTCTCCAGAAATTTGGTAATTTTCCTGGACATCATTTTTCTTGTTATCAGAGAAAGAATCTACAAATAAGCAGAAAGAAGACAGCAATGAATCTTATGATACTAAAGTTTCAGATAAGAATATTAGCATAGCCAGGTGTGGTGGCTCACGCCTTTAATGCCAGCACTAGGGAGGCTGAGACAGGCGGATCGTTGTGAGTTCGAGACCAGCCTGGGCTACAAAGTGAGCTCAAGGCCAGCCTGAATGGCATAGTGAGACCCTGTCTCAAAAACAGGGCTGAAGATCTAGCTCAGCGGTCTAAACGCCTGCCCGGCAAGGTTGTGAGTTCAATCCCTGGTGCTGCAAAAAAAAAAAAAAAAAAAAAGAATATTAGCATATAGATGGGTACATAGGTGCTAAACAGGCAGACTCACAGAGAAAAGATAACGAAGAAGAAAAGATATAAAGCAGTTATTTTGCAAACATGTATTTCCTAAATCTTTGTGCTGCAACAACCTGGAAGTGATAACTTAATAGCACTGAGTACATTTAATCTAGATCTTGTTTTTAATACCACTGTCCAAGAAAAGGGTACTAAGCTCCATGAGGAAATGGTGCATACTTTGGCCAGTCAGAAAAAATTCAACATTAATCTAGAGTACTGTGTAATGCCATGCGGTAAAGAAATTAAAAGAGAAAAGGAAAGAAAAGATAAAAAGAAAATGATACTGAGATAGCATTGTATTCAAAGGACATAGGAGCCTACCTGAAATAGTCCTTGGTGGCCAGAGCTAGAATAATTTGAAGAAAACAAGTAATACTGTTACTAAATTATAATATAGACCAAAGGAAAAACTTTTATTAATCCATAGTGGTGCAAGTGAGTGACTAATCATATAAATAAATGGAGGGAAAAGGAAGAGACAAATTTTCCTCATGAAGAAATCCAAATAATAGTTGTAACAAAGCACACCACCCTGCCTGATGTATATTCTTTCCAGTACATTTTATGACATCATTGGACTTTATTGCCTGTCTAGGATACCCTTAAGAACTTTTTGGAGAGTTGGTTTTTTGGTCATGAATTTCTTAAGGTGATCTTTGTCATGGTAAAACCTTATGACTCCATCAATTTTAAAAGCATGTAGTAGTCTGGGCTGCAAATTGCTTTCTTTTAGGGCTTGAAACATTTCATTCCATTTCCTTCTGTCTTTTGAGGGCTATACTGAGAAAGAAAAAAACAAAAACAAAAACAACCACCCCCAAGGAACCCCACACATTTGCAAGAATGCAAAATCAAAACAACCTCACAGTCCCATTTACATTACAGTCTAAATTCAACTGAAGACCTCTGAGCTAGTCCACTGCCCCCACTGAAAAATAAATTTGCTCTATTGCTTGCCTAGGAAGCTTGTTGATCAAGGCCGAAACCATGTTCTGCTCTGGGAATAGCTAACTACTGTATAGGCCTTTCCTCTGTTCAAAAATCTGGTCACTTCTGTTAGTTTAGGGAGAGAAAGGTGCCATTTAATTTTCCCAGCACCCATTTTTCCATAAATGAACCACAGTTATGTTGACAACTCAAAGGCAAACCAGATATTAGCATAGAGTAAAAACCAATTAATAATATGCCACCATTAGCAATAGCAGAGGAAGCAGCAATAATAAGTCAATGCAAACTGAATATTAACACAATAAGCAATAAAGTTATCACCATATCATTCTTAACAATAAAAAGATATTGCTAAAAATAATATAGAGACAAAGATAAACTAAATATTGAAATACAAAAAATATTTACTAACTGCAACAATTATATCACCATTAGCAATAGAAAAGAAATTCAACAATATTAGCACAGAGTCAAATAAATAACTAAAAAAATGAATAAAGCTTAATAGTAATACCAATAAAAATGAAGGGAATGGGAAAGGGAAAAATAAAAGAAGTAAAATCAGAAAAATGAAGAAAAGGATGAGAAGGGAGAAGAGAGACAAATGAGAAAAAACATCTAATTAATATTAAAAAATTTTAATGGAATTAGAAGCAACATAATAGAACAAATAAGAAAAAAAAGAGAAATAAGAACATAGAATAAAATGGAGAGCAACAGAAGAAAGAAAAAAGAAATAAATCCCAAACCCTGAAAAGCCAACAAAAAAAAGAGAAATGTGGGTCAAAACATTCCTCCCTATGTCCATGTGTTTGAATGAATAGTTTCTTTCCAGGGCCTTTTTGCTACACTGCAAACCATTAGGTGGTAGGGGCAGGATAATGAATTACAACTAAGTATTATTTTGTTTCCACACTTACTTTTTTGTGTGTGAATGCTGATTCTTGCTCACTTTTCCCGGTGGGTGAGGTCAATAAATGGTGTGGTGTTTGCTCTGGGGCTGTGTTCACTTCAACTGCTCCTGGTATCTGTGTCCCTCTCTGTGACCATTACTATCTTTACCTAGATTTAAAATGTATGGCTTTGTGGGCTGCCCTATTGCTATGGTTGATACATTGTGTCAACTTGAGCAGTTTAGAAGTTTAGAAGTTTAACTGAGAGACTCAGCAGGGAGCCAGGGCTCTTACTTTGTAAATACCCTCATCCTGTGCAAAGGAGGACAAGGACATTTTGTGAGTGTTACACCCACCCTGAAGCGGGGGAGTGGTGGATGGCCAGTGTACAATATAAGGGAGGAGAAGAGGCTTGGGCTGGTTTTTCCCCTTTTGTTCTGGCTGCTGCCTCGAAGGGTTGCCCCAGTGCCATGCACCCTGCCTTGGGACCAGCTGAGTATGGACTGAAACCCCCAAAACTGTAAGAAATAAACCTCTCCTTCCTTCACTTTGGGCGTCAGGTGTTTTGTCTCAGCAAGGAGAGAAAAGTAACCAAGACACCTATGCTCCATGTGGCCACTCTGCCCGCACATCTCAGGCTGTGGTTACATCTCAGGTTGTGGTAACATCTGGGGCTGTGGTAACATTCAAGCCAAGGTCACACTGGAGATGGGGAAAGTAAACAGACCACTGCATTTTGTGCTAGATGTAGGCAGCCGAGCAATGAAGAGGTGGGGGGTGAATATGTTCACGAAGTCTACTGCACTTGATGCCAGCATTTTAAGACTCTCATGACCACATGCAATCTTCCTGCCTTCTCACTACAGGAGACAGAACTATCACTGCTGCTTTAACCCATACCCTCCCTGACTGGGTCTTGTGCCATCTCCTACCCAGTCACTATGGTAGGGTGACCCCCCAAATCTCTGAAGTGTAGCCATTCTGTAGCTTCTGATTCCCAGATTTGTTTGGTTTTAAACAATGTTTTTTCCAAAATGCCTCCAGATTTTATACCCTCACCTTCCTTCTCTTGTTTATTCTAAATGCTAGTTCTTTGTCTGGCAGAATTTTTGTTGTCGGATTCTGTAAGCTATCGCTTCACTCCATTGGCTCTTTCCTTTGCTCTTCAGAAGCTTTTTAATTTGATATAATTTCATTTGTTGATAGTTTGTGTTATTTTTGTGCAGCTGGAGTTCTGTTCCCAATGTGATGCCTGTGCCCTCACAAGAGTTTTACCTGTTTTACTTTACAACATATTTAGTGTTTCTTCTTTAATATGTAGGTCTTTGATCCATTTTATAATCGATTTTAGTACAGGGTGAGAGATACAGATCCACATTTATTCTTTACATGGGAATAACCATTTTTCCCACAACTGTGTTTTAAAAAGTTGTCTTTTCTCCTGCATATGTTTTTGGCCACTTAGTACCAAGATCAGATGACTGAATGTGCTCGGGTTGTTTCTGCAACCTCTATTCCATTCCTTTGATCCAGATGTCTGTTTTTGTGCCAGTACCATGCTGTTGTTTTTTTTTTTTAAATCACTGTAGTTTTGTAGTATAACTTGGAAACTAAGATTGTGATGCTTCCTGCTTTTCTCTTTTTTCCCAGAGTTGTTTTTGCTATTTTGGGTCTCTTTGGGTCATATAAATTTTAGAATTATTTTTTCTGTTTCTGTGAAGAATTCTGTTTGTATTTTGATTTGACTTGCAATACACACACCAAAACACACACACACACATATATAATTTTTAGTAGTGTAATCATTTTGACAATATTGATTCTGTCTATCCAGTAACAAAGGATGTATGTCTTGCTTTTGTTTTCATTTTGTTTTGATTTCATTTTTTTGAGACAAGGCCTCACTATGTAGTTCAGACTGGCTTTGGAATCATTATACACCCCAGGATAACCTTGAACTTGCAGGGACCTTCCTGCCTCAGCCTCTTTAGTGCTGGGATGACACATGTGTGTCATCATGCCCAGTTTGGTGTCTTTCAGTTTCTGATGCCCTCTTAATTCTCCTTTTTTTCTGAGTACTACAGTTTTCATTATAGAGGTCTTTCACTATCTCAATTAGGTAAATTTCTACCTATTTAAATTTTTATAAAATTATTGTGAATGATAAATCTTTGTAATTGAAAAGCTTCCAAATAAGTTTAAAAAAAGCACTGAATTAAGTCATTGCTTGCCTATATTACTCTTAATACTCCCTTTATTCATCTATCTTCATTTTTTCTCTTCTTCACAATCCATTCCTCACATTGCTACTAGAAGATCTTTACCCAAATGCAAATCTGATTATTTTAAAACCACTCAATTCCTCCTCATAGCATTCAAAATGAAGGCCAAATTCATTAGTCTATGCTTTTATGAACAATAACTCCCACGACACACTTTACTACAGTCTTAAGTGATTGTCAGGAGTTCCCCAGCTATTTAAGTCTGCTACATAGCTATAACCACACATGCTTCTTTTCATGAGAATGCCTTGCTCCTTTTTTTTTTTCTTTGTGAATTTTCCATTAGTTCTTAAGGTTAATTTTTACATAGTCACAACAATTGCACAAGTTTTTTTTTTTTTTTTTTGCATTGGAGATTGAACTCATGACATTATGCTTGCAGGTGGGTGCTATGCCATTTCACTATATCTCTGGTCCCAATTACACAAGCTTGCCTGCTTCTCAAGATATTCCCTGGTACAAGTCCAAGCAGTTTGCTCCCTTCTCCGCACTCCCTTTGCAAAAAGTTCAAACTTTT
>RJWT010008534.1:0-26187 GCA_004365215.1 Cuniculus paca | reverse complement strand
CTGCCTGAGCCTCCTGAGTGCTGGGATTACAGGTGTGTGCCACCATGCCAAGCTTCAAATTAACTCTTGAACAGATTGTTTATGAAGACTTGGTAAACTGAGTTTATGTTAACTGCCTGGTGATAAATTCTAGAGAATATATTCATGTGGTCCCAAAGATTTTTACTGGAAATTTAAGTTTTCTTTCTGACTTGCCTTATTACCTTACTCTTCTTAGGTCTTACTCTTCACAGGTCAAATATCCCTAATCTAAAATCTGAAATGCACCAAAGCCTGAAACTTTTCAAGTGCCAATGTAACAATACAAGTAGAAAATTCCAGCTGACTTCATGAACTAGGTTACAGTCAAAGCGCATGCACACTAAAAATATTGTATAAAATTGCCTTCTAAGCTGGGCATGGTGGTGCACGCCTGTAATGCCAGCACTTGGGAGGCTGAGACAGGAGGATTGTTGCGAGTTCGAGACCAGCGTGGGCTACAAAGGGAGCTCAAGGCCAGCCTGAACGGCATAGTGAGACCTTGTCACAAAAAGACAAGGGCCAGGGATTTAGCTCAGTGGCCTAAGTACCTGCCTGGCAAGTGCAAGGTTATGAGTTCGATCCCTGGTGCCGGAAAAAAAAGAAAGAAAAACAAACAAACAAACAAACAAATAAATAAATAAATTTTTAAAAAAATTGTCTTCTGTGTGCATATAGTACATTTGAAACATGAATTTCACGTTTAGAATTGGATCTTTTGTTTTGTTTTGTTTTTCGTTTGTTGGAACAAGGTCTCCCTATGTAGTTAGGATAGGTCTTGAATTCATTATGTAGCCCAGGCTGACCTCACACTTATGGAATGCTCCTGCCTCAGCCTCCCAAGTACTGGAATTACAGTAGAATTGGATTTTTTTTTTTTTGAGACAGGATTTTACTACACAGTTCAGGCTGACCTTGAACTCACAGCAGTCCTCCTGCCCCTGCCTCCTGAATGCTGGAATGACAGGTGTGCACCACCACACTCAGCTAGACTTGGATCTTTTTTTTTGTGGCACCGGGGATTGAACTCACAACCTTGTGCTTGCCAGGTAGGCACTTAGGCCACTGAGCTAGATCCCCGGCCCTTAGACTTGGATCTTAACCACAAGATATCTTATTGTTCATTTGCAAATATTCCAAAATATGAAAAATAACCAAAATACTTTCAGTCCAAGTACTTTGGATAAGGGATTCTCAGTCTGCAGTTTTTTATGTTTGTTTTTGTTTTTTGAGACAGCGTCTCACTATGTAGTTTGAGCTGTCCTCAAAATCACTATGTAGCCCAGGTGTCCTTGAATGCACTGCAGTCCTCCTTCCTCAGCCTCCCCAAGTGCTGGGATTACAGGCTTGCCCATGCTCAGCATTCACCCTGTATTTTGGATAAGGAATATTCAATTTATATAACCAAAATTTTAATATAATTTGGTATATCAAATGTATTATGCTAACAAAATTAAACAGAAATGTAACTTAAATTTCCTAAAGAGTATCAAAATGAGAGTTACTGTGGAAGTTAAAGTTGGCTTGTAGTTGGTTGGAACATAAAGTGAGATGTCCTTTGGGGACAGGGGTGGGGAGGTGGTGATGTGAATTGAACCCAGGGCCTCAGGCATGCTAGCAAACATTGTACCACTGACATAAATCCCTAGCCCAAAATGGGCTTTGTAGTTTTTTTGTTTTTGCAGTGTTGGAGATTGAACCCAGGGCCTCATGTATACTGAAGTAAGCACTGTACCACTGAGCTGCTCCTTCGGTCCACAAATACTCTTTTTTTTTTTTCTCCAGTTTTTTGTTTGTTTGCTTGTTTGGTTGTTTTGTTTTGTTTTGTTTTGAAGCTGGGGTCTTGTTATGCACTGCAGGCTGTCCTCAAACTCATAAAGACGATCCTCCTGCCTAAGCCTTGCAAGTACTAGGATAATGGGTATGCACTACCACAGCCATCTTGTCCAGTTTTTTTGAGATAGGATCTTGCTATATAGAGTAGGCTAGCCTCAAACTTGCTGTTTCAAATGCATAATCCTCCTGCCTCAGCCTCCTAGAGTAATGGGATTAGCAGTCTGATCCTCCACATCCAGTTCTTTACATACAAATGCTAATTGACAAAGAAAAAATTCTGATTGTAAAATGAGTTTATTCTAAGAATACAGAGTTCCTATAAGATGGAGTGAGATTTTTGTTAAGATTAAGTGACCTAACAGTTACCCAAGTGTGATGACATATCTCTGTAATCTAGCTATTGAGGAGGCTGAGACAGGAGAATTGAAAGTTGTAAGACTAGCCAGGCATGGTGGCACAGCCTGTAATCCCACACTTGGTGGGTTGAGCCAGGAGGCTCACTGTGAGTTTGAGGCCAGCCTTGGCTACACAAGCGAGTCAAGGCCAGCCTGTACTATATAGTGAGACCCTGTCTCAACCCTCCCTCCTAAAAAAAGAATTATTTGTCCTATTGTAGTATTTTAAGTAAAAATAGTGAGAGACTTACCTCTCAAGTTTCACACCAAAGGCCTCTTGGACCTTTCCTACATGAACAGTTGCTTACTCACTTCATTATATAATATTTTAAAATCATACTTGTTCTTATTGGAAAGGTCACTAAATGTTGGGAAGTTCACTCCAGATATAGTTTCCAAAACTCACATTTTCACTTGGAAAGTTTGAATTATATCACTGACAACAAATACTGTCAGCCTGAACTGCATAGTGAGACCCTGTCTCAAAAAGACAAAAAAAAAAAAAAAAAACCCCACAAATACTGTCAGTTTTCTTTGTTAGTGACAGTCTTACATTTTGGAAAATATCAGATATCTTTACTCGAATGGCGTATGTCATTCTTTCAAGTAAAAATGGTATTTCCTGAAGAAAACTGGCTATCGGTCAGTTAACCATCATGCTTAAATACACAGACATTCATGCTTCCTGTTTCCTCACACATTAATAATAATATAATAATAATTGTGCTGAAGGATTAAAATTTATCAAAACTAATCACTTTTGTGGCTTCATCAAGGGCATCCTTAAGTCACAATTGGCTTTAGTCGTAACTGTAATTGTGTAGTGGGGAAGCATACTCCTGCTCTAGTTTGGCGCTACTGCCTTGGTTTGTGTTAAGGTATCAGCAGATTTGTTCACGATTGCTTTTATGCCATCACTGCAAGTCTTCAGGAAGTGAAAAAGGCAAATATAATCATGTAACCACATAACAATTTTTCAGTCAACAGCAGACCAGATCTACCGTGGTAGCCCCATAAGACTATCTCCTGGTGATGTTGTAGCTATTTTAGTTCACATAAGTGCACACTGTGATGTTCAGACAACAAAGAAATTGCCTAACGACTCATTTCTCAAAACATATCCCTGTTAAGCAACACGTGACTGTAAGTTTTTAGTGTATTCATACACTCAGTTTTACCTCTCAGGCTCCTGAAATGATCTCAGGGATCCCCAAGGATCAGTGGTCCATCATTGCCTCAGTTTTCTGAGGTTCACAGAGTGCTTTCTATAAAGGCATGGGCAAAGTGAAGACTAGTCTTGGAAATTGTATTGCGTGGCAGTTCTAGTGTAAGCCAGATGTGGGACATTTAGCAGAAATACTGTCGGGGGAATAGGCACCACTGTGATTCTGCCTAAGTTGTTCATGACTTACCTACAGCTTTCAGAAATTGGTTAAAGAACTCTTTTATGGGGTCAAGTGAGCTCATTAGGCAGCCGGGAATGCTGAGAAGAAATTCATTAACTTCTAATCAAGACAAGTTGAAGGCTAGGCTCACTTGGGCATTATTTGGGTGTGGGTGTGGGTGGGTGTGTCTTTGCCCAGAGTTATAGCCCAGCCTTTGTTACTTTTGTGGGGTTTTTGTTTGTTTTTTTTTGACACAAGGTCTCTGAAGTTTGGGCTGGCCTTGAGCTCACTTTATAGCCCAGGCTGGTCTCGAATGTTACTTTTGATCTTGAGACAGTCTCAAGAAGTTGCCCAGGATGGCTTTGAACTTGTGACCCTTCTGCCTGAGCTTCCCTGTTAGCTGGGATTAAGGTGTGCAACACTGTGATCACCTGTTCTTAGCTTTTAAAATGTGATAAGCGAAGCTGGGCATGATGGCATGCACTCGTCCCAGCTGTTTGGAGACCCAGTCTGGAGGATCTCTTGAGCCCAGCAGTTTGAGGCCAGCCTAGGTAACAGGGAAATCCCCATTAAGAAGATAAATGGCAGCTAACACCTGGGTGATGACAGTCTCTTGATTGGTCAGATAACACTCTGTATGTGTTACACAGCTGCCATCCTGGGATATTGCTTCTCCATTCTGCTGGCCACTCTTCTGTCCTCTGTTGGCTCTTTGATTTCCTGGCTCACATGTGTTCCTCCTGATTGCCAGTCATAAGTGCAGCAGGCCCCTCCCCCTTCCTTCTTGTTTCTGTTGTTTTTTTAGAGGGGATCTGTCACTCTATTGTACTCGTGTACTGCTGGGAATGGAACCCCGGACCTCACCGTTGGTAGACAAACACTACCTCTGAGCTGCAACCTCAGCACCAGGAGATCTTTTTTAATTATTTGAACATTTCTGTTCATAATACCCTTTCATTGTTTCATCAGATTTCCTTTTTCATTTGACTAATTTCTCAAAGTTTCTATATACCTTCCTTGGTCTCCCCATCCCCCTAAAGTTTTTCTCTATTCGCTTTGATCTTTTTCATGTTAGGGCTTTTTTCTAGTGTTTGGTAATAGCTCTCTGGTCATGATTAAGAAAGGAGGACCAGCTGAGGATATAGTGCAGTGAGGGAGCGCTTGCCTAGGCTATTGGAGGCCCTGAGTTCCATCCTCAACACCCCTCTCCCCCCAAAAAATGGAGGACTAAATACTAAATAGCCAATTAGAAGCTTTAAAGGCATAGCCCAGTTGCCTGTGAGCCTTACTATAGCATGAGTTTCTTGGCCTTATTGTTGAGGAATATTTCCTCATTTAAATATTAGGGTCCAGAGGGTATTTTTGCATTGCTATATGGATAGTAAGGGGTAAACAAAACTAGGTAACAGGTTGCTGCATTCAGCATTGATTATGGCATGTGCAGTTAATTCCCTTCTCTTTTTGGTACTATATCCTTACCACTAATTACTTTTTATGTCTCTCCTAATCCAATTTGTTTTGGCCATTTGTTTTTTTATTGCTTCCAGAAGAAGACTTCTAAAATTCTTCAAGAGTTGATGTGGAAGCTGAGTGTGATAGCACATACCTGTGATCCCAGTGCTCAGGAGACTGAGGCAGGAGGATTGCTGCACGTTCAAGGCCAGTCTGGACTACACACTAAGTTCAAGCCTAGCCTGAACTACAAAGCAGGACCCTGTCTCAAAATAAATAAACAAACAAGATTTGGTGAAGGACAGACATTCAAGGTTATGGAGTAAGGAAAGTGATCATGGAGGAATCAAACAGCTTTTACCTTAATTCTCCTTATTTAGGTCCTCTCCATTCCATCTAGTTTCTTTCTCTTTTTTGGGGGTACTGGCTGAGGATCGAACTCAGGACCTGTTGCTTGCTAGGCAGGCACTTTGCCTCTGAGCTAAATCCCAGCCCCCTTCCATCTAGTTTCAAAGGGACCTGGATATAATAAAATGAACATTACTTGCTAACCTATATTGGTGTACATTGCCTTTTAAAAGCAAAAAGTAATGGCTGTGTGAATCCCAGCACTCAGGAGGCTGAAGCAGGAGGATCACTGCAAATTCAAGGCCAGCCAGGCTGCATAATGAGTTCAAGCCCAGTCTGAACTACATAGACCTTATCTCAGAAAGCTGGGTGTGGTGGTGCACACTTATAATCCCAGCACTCAGGAGGCTGAGGCAGGTGGATCACTGCGAGTTCAAGACCAACTTAGGCTACACGACCAACCTAGGCTACACAGTGAGCTGCATAGTGAGACCCTGTCTCAAAAAGACCAAAAACAAAGAAACAAACAAACAAAAAAAACCCAGTAGTATGCATTTGGGTTGGGGGAGGTGGTACAATTTAGTATAGGCTATCACTCTTCCAATTTTTATCAACTGTCCTCATAAATTTATACCTTTCCTGCCTTCTCAAAATCAATTTATAGTTTCATTATAAATTTCTGCATATCCTCCCTTTATGGATAGGAACATAATTGTTAGAAAATATTTTTGGATATGTGTTTGAGGAAATAGTTAATGAAGTATCAATTATTAGTTTGAGTTCTGAACTTAAAGGTAATTTCAAAGACTATATTCATATACAGTAAGTCCCTGACTTATGAATGTTCGTGTTACAGACTTTCACAGGTGTGCTTGTATAAAACTCACTTTGTTGGATTAGGAATGAATCTGATTTATGAACATTCTCCTAGTAAAGAACTTTCTCATAAGTCAGGGACTTACTGTACACTGTATCCTGGGAATAGGCTCATAAGGTAATAACTCTTTTTGATTAAAATTGTATTATTTAGTATGAAAAACCATTTGTTAAGGTCATAAATAAAATTTATCACTTCCTAAATAAATAAATTCAACTATTTTCTTCTTACTCTATGTCTGAATTTATTATGAAGGGTTTTTTTTTTCTGTGTACGTGTTAGCTATTTAAGACCATTTGTTAAGGAGCCATGCTCAAGTCTAATACTCTTCAAAGTTTAGGAGAGTAACTATTTTGATACTATGTTATTACCACTTGAAACTCAAAATATGTCAATAACACACTCCCTCTCTCCTTCCTCTTAAAGAATGAAGGACAAACTATGAACTTAATTAGTTTTGAGATCCTTGAAGTGTAGGAGATAAATTCCTCTAAGATGAAATGAGGGCAGAAATGATGTCACAGCCAGGCATGGTGGTGCATCTCTGTAATCCCAGCACTTGGGAGACTGAGGCAGGAGGATCGATCGCTGAGAGTTCGAGGCTGGCCTCGGCTACATGGTGAATTCAGGGTCAGTCTGAACTATAAAGTGAGACCCTGTCTGAAAAAAACAAAGAAAAGAAATAAGAAGAAGTGAAGAAATTATGTCAGTTTCATTTTTCCTGTTTTTACTATATTTGTTTTCCTTTTTGAGACAGGGTTTCACTGTACAGTTCAGGCTGGTCTCAAGCTCACTTTGTAGCCCAGGCTAGTCTCAAACTTGCAGTGATCCTCCTGCTTCAGCCTCCCAAGTACTGGGATGACAGGTGTGCACCACCACACCTGACCTATTAGAAATTTAATATAGCATTATTATCAGTATATATTAAATATCTTTCATCATATTATTTTGAAACCAAGAGCATAAACTAATGGAGAGCAAGGTCTTTTTTCTGTTATACCTGTCAGTAGAAAAAGGTAAGGCATAGTATACCTAATGAAAACCTGGAAGGTAGAAATGCTAGCATTCTGAACCATCTCCTGCTCCTCTCACCACATTTTGTTACTTTTGACTACTTCTACAAAATTATAGCAAGTGTGACAGATTCATTAAATGTGTAAAGTGGTTTCCAACTGAAATTATTTCTGAATATTGAGCCCTTATAAATATTTGCTCCCAGTGTATGGCTTGTCTTTTATTTTTTTACTAGCAGAAGTTTTCAATTTATTAAAATCCAATTTAATCAGTTTTTCTTTCATGGTTCTGCTTTTTGTGTTCTCCCCAAGAAAGCTTTGCTTAACCCAAAAGTTACAAAGATTTTCCTATATTTATTTCTTCAGTATGTTAAAGCTTTAGGTTTTACATTTAGGCTGATTTTTAGTTTGTGATCCTCTTGCCTCAGCCTCCCCAGTAACTGAGGTGACAGTTTTATACCAATCAGACCCACCTACAGAAGACTTTTTGCTCCCAAGAATATAAATCGCACAATTATTTTAACCTGTTATCATTTTGCTTTTTTTTTCTTTCGTTTTATGTAAATCAGCACAACAAACTGACTCTTAGCTTCATGAATTTTAGGAAAAGTGGTAATTTGAAGGTTCTTGACACTTAGGGCAGGGAACAAAGTGCATATGGGTATGATGTTTATTTAATAGTTAATTGAGTCCTATGTAATTGCTTTTTTTAATTAAAAAATACTAATTTTAGTTTGAAATAAAGAGTCCTCAAAATTATATCTTAGAAGGTTTTATTTATGGGTTACATTTTATAGACTTAGCACTAGTAAAGCTTTTCAGAAAGGTCAGAGCTGGATTGGTAGAGTTGCAAAGGTAGAAGTTGTCCATATTTTCCTGTGACCACACTACATTGTTTTCCTAAGGCATAAATGTGTTTAACTCTTGTTTTGTTTCTTTTTATTTTTAATAAGATGTAGAAATTGTCAGTTGAATAAAAAACACAGTTTTTCTCTCTGACTTTAAAAATATGACTAGGCATGGTGGCACACATCTGTAATCCTAGCACTTAGAAGGCTGAGGCAGGAAGATGGCTGTGAGTTTGAGGCCAACCTAGGTTGCATAGGAACTTCAAGGCCAGCCTGAGCTACACAGCAAGACCTTGTCTCCAAAAAGCCAATCAATCAATCAATCAATGAATGAATGCATATTATATATAGCCCCCTCCCCAATACCTCATACCCTGTGGTTGTGGAAATTTGTGGGTTCTGAGGGAAGGGAATGCTATAAAGGAATTGGATATTTCATACATGGAAAACAATCAGTAAAATGCTTTTGAAATACTGCTAGAGCAAGTTTGATGGATACATGTATATAGTCACCCTTAGCTCTTTTTCAGGAATTACTACTGACTCATAGTGTCACCAGGTGTTCATTACTGAGACATTTTATTTAGTAGAGTGTAAAAGGTACAGTCTTCTGCACATGTGCCCAAACGAGTATTGTTTAAGGCACTTCATCAGAAACCTCTGAGTAACATGCACACGTGTGAGCTCTCCTCAGACCTTTACTGTATCCCACGGGATCTGTGACCAGGTGGTGGTAATAGTTAGATTTCTTTCCCTCACTTTATTAAAGTAAACTTGAGAACCAGCTCATTTAGGAAGAGTTATGAAAGAGAGACAAGGAAGAGGTAAGTGGCCGTGCCTCAGAGTCATCTCTTTTGAGTCATCAGCAATGAATGCCACTTTACTAGGAAACATTCAGCACGTTTCCAAACCCTTCAATGGCACTCCTTGATTGCTGTCTGGTTAGTTTCTACACATCACTGATACCTCTTGTCTCCTTAATAGAGGTCAATTAGGACTTAATTTTTATGAAAATTATGTGATTTTATAAAGCATGTTTTTCTTTAAAGCTCCTTAATCTTTATTATTATACCTATAAGAAAATGTATATTCTGCTCATGAAAAAAATAATACTTGGGTTGGAAAGTATACTAATGGATGGCCAGTAAGGTGGAGGTTGTTAATTTTCAACAAACAGATACAAATGGATATAAATCTCGATAGGTCTTTGTTTTCCCCTCCTGTGGTACTAGTGATTACATCCAAGGCCTTTACATAAGGCTATATCCTTAACCTTTTTTTTTCCTCTTTTGAGACTTGCTGTCTCACGAAGTTGTAAATTGTTCAGGCTTGCTTAAACTTGAGATTCTTCTGTCTCAGCTTCCTGAATGCTGGGGATTGCAGGTGCGTGCCACCCACCAGGCTAACAAAAAAAAATTTTTTAACAGTCAAGATTCCTTTAGAATATACTGTCAAATAGTATGATGAAAAATAGACACTACATGAGGTGTAGTGGCACATGCCTGTAATCCTAGCACTTGAGAAGCTGAGGCAGGGAGTTCTCTGTGAGCTCAAGGCTGGCCTGAACTACATAGTGAGACCCTGTGTCAAAGAAAGAAAGGAAAAGAAAAGTAGATCCTACATCCTACATGTTGATGAAATGAGATACTTTTGTTATTACTGCAAAAAAAAAATTTTTTTTTTGTCTTTTTGAGAATACAGACTCACTATGCAGTTCAGGCTGGTCTTGAGCTCACTTCACAGCCCAGACTAATCTTGGGTTTGCAGTGATCCTCCTGCCTCAGCCTCCTGAGTGCTGGGATTACAGATGTGCACCACCACACCCAGCTTACTGGAAAACTTTTGAGTGTGCTTTTTTTGAGACAGGGTTTTGCTGTGGAGTTCAGGCTAGCCTTGAACTCACTTTGTAGCCCAGGCTAGCCTTGAACTCAACATCCTCTTGTCTCAGTCTCGTGAGTGCTGGGATTACAGGTGTGTGCTACCACACTTAGCCTGACTGTGCTTTTAAAATCCTTTACTTTCAGCATGCCAACAAAACTTTTTGTAATGGCAGAAGTAATTCATTCTCCAGTGTGGAAGCCATGTATAGCTGTTTTGCACCTGAAATGTGGCTAGTAGAACTGAAAAACTTATTTTAAATTGTGTGTAATTTTACTTAATATAAATATAATCACCTTTGAGCACAGGTCCCAGTATTGAAAAGTACACATAGATACTTAAGAACTGAGCCATACATTGATAAAAATATATTGTAATACAATCACTATTTTATTTTTAGTCTGATTGGAAATGTTGCTTTTTAATTTTGCCATCATTAGAAATAAAGAGAAAGTACACTATGGCCACTGTCCTATTTATAATAAAGTATTTCTTGAAATATTTTTTCATAGACCTAGTAGGGAAGACATTAACTAAATCTTGGAAGCAGTCTGTGTTTATCAGTAGATGAATGGATAAAAAAAAGTGATATTTATACACAATGGAGGACTACTCTGCCATAAAGAAGGATAAACTTGAATCATTTATAGGAAATAGATACATCAGACACAAGCTTAAATATCATGATTTTTTTTATATGAGAAACCCAAATTATAAATAAAGATCAGAATAAAAGATAGTAGGAAGTAAGAAGATCTTTCTCAAATGGCAAAGACATCAAGAGATGAAGGGAGGGGGAAAGGGGATGAAAAAGGAACTAAGATGTGTTATGTACCTGTACCAATCCCACACAAGGAATATAAACATTATGTATTGCAAATACTGTGTACTAATAAAAAGAACTGGTTTAAACAGAAGGGACATTGGCAGTAATTTGGGTCAGTTGTCACATGGTGGTTTGAGATTCCATTATTAATATCCTTTCATTTGTCTTTTTCCCTCAGCCCCTTAACCTGTGAATCTTTTTGCTGAGTTTCCCCCCACACATTGTTTTATCTGCATTCAGCTAATTCTTACGTTCTTTAATCCCAATCTTTCTCACTGACTTTACTGTGCTAAGAAACTCCTCAACTTAGGCCATGGAGATAGCTCAATGGTAGAGAGTTTGTCCCCCATCCCAGAGGGTAGGAGGAGAGATTGATTCTCAGATCTTTAACCTAACTTACCCCCTCCCCTCTCCCCTCCCCTCCCTCTTCCCCTTCCCTTCCCTTTTATGTTTTCCTGTGGTACTAGAATTAAACCTGTGGCCTTCACCCTGAACCGCAGGCCCAGCCCTTTTTATTTGTTTATTTTGAGACACAGTCTTACAAGTTGCCAGGCTGGGCTTGAACTTATGATTTTCCTGCCTCGCCTTTCCAGTGCTGGGGTTGCCAGCGTGTGCCACCACACCTGGCATGACTGCCATTTTGTGAGGACAAAATAAACATTTAGCTGCTGTAACATAAAAACTTAACAGAACCTCCTAGTTTTTCTTAGGGGACTGTAGTCTTCATGGTTAAACTATTTGGGAGATGAGCGGCATTTAAATACATAATATAAATGGGGAGAGAGAAGAGCCAATATATTAAGCATCTCCAATCATCTGAGTCCTTAGAGATTTTTCATAGCATAGTCTTCACAACTCTGAGTAATTGTTTCACATGTATGTAAACTGAGGCTTGTATAAGTTACCCAGTAACTTAATCAGTAATCTCAATCAGTAAATGAGAATGCCCAAAATTTACTGTTATGTGTGTCTCTACCAACCCTGCTTGCTTGCATTGAAAAACCATGCTGCCTTCTGAAGTAGGCAGAAAGCAGGGAAGAGTTGCAGTATTTGATGTAGAATAGGAGACATTTATATTTATTATTTGCATCTAGTGAGACTGCCACAGAAAGACACCAATATTATTTGCTGCCTGTAGATTCCCTAACTAATATGTGTTTGTGTGGTACCTGTATACTAATCGTGCTCTGTTGTCAGACTGTTGATGTGGCTCAGTGGAAGACTTGCCTAGCCTAGCTTGCGGGAAGCCCTGGGTTCAATCCCCAGTACTGCAAAAAAACAAAAACATTGTTGCAGAACCTGTTTACTTGATCTCTAAGCACCTTAAGGGGAAAAACTTGTTTTGATCATCAACACAGTGCTGGATTCAGTAAACCTTGGAATTCTTCTTGAATGACTAAAGAAAGGCTCATTAAAGAACGAAAGCAATAGTGAAGCCAGTTATTTTTTTCAGTACTGGGAATTGCACATAGGTTCATACTGAGCTACATGCCTAGCCTTTTTTTAATTTTTATTTTGAAACAGGGTTCCTTTAAGTTGCTAAATTGTCTAAGCTAGGTTTAAAATTTTAATTCTCCTGCCTCAGCCTCCCAGAGTGCTGGAATTATAGGCATGTGCCACCATGACTGGAATATTTGAATCAGTTCTTAAAGGATAAGTAGGACTTACCCAGGTAGATTTAGGAAAGAAATTCCAGGCTAAGGGAACAATCTACACAGATAGAGGATATAGTATAGAGCTTACAAATGGCTAGGAAGGCTAATTTCCACATGGAGTTTAAGGCACAATTATTAATTGTAGGATGTTATTTACTGTATGTAACTATCCAGAGCCAGCCACACTGGATTAGAATAGAGGGATGGGAGTAAAGGAAAGTAAGCAGATGGGATATGTAGCTCAGTAGTAAAGTGCTTGTCTAGCAGTGCATAAGGCCCTGAGTTTAATTCCCTGTATTGAGTGTGGGGAAAGCATCTGCTTCTTCTGCAATTATATATCTGAAAGTTAAATTAGTCTTTTACTGAAGTATACATTTTGTGATCTGCTAATAATTTCTGTTGGTCATCTTTAGAGACTTTAAGTTTATTTAATATGTGTGTATCTTTTTTTCCCTTGATAGAGGGAATTGAACCCAGGGCTTGTGCCCTGAGCTATGTCCTCAGCGCTTTTTTAATTCTGAGATCTTGTTAAATTGCCCAGGCTGCCCGTGGATTTAGCTCAGTGGGCCAGGGATTTAGCTCAGTGGTGTAAGCACCTGCCTGTCAAGCTTGAGGTCCTGAGTACCATAAATAAATAAATAAATAGCCTAGGCTAGACTGGATCTTGGGATCCTCTGCTGGGATAACAGGTGTACTGTCTAATATGTGTATATCTTAAGAAAAGAAAGTAATTAGTGAAAATATTTGTACATGGAAGAAATTAGTTTTGCAACTTATACTTGATAATGGTGTTATATTTTGAACTTCATTCACTAGCACCCCTTCATCCAATGCAAAGGACTCCTGTTTGTTTTGGGAAGTACTGAGGATTGAACCCAGTGCCTTTATATTGAGATACATTCCCAGCCCTCTTTATTTTTTTATTTTGAGACAATATCTTGCTAAACTGCTGATTTGCCCAAAGGGGACTTGAATTTGCAGTCTTTCTGCCTCAGCCTACCAGAGTGCTGAAATTACAGGCGTGTACTGCCATGCCTGGCTAGACTCTTGAAATTAAAGTTATTTTTAAAATGTTGGTTACTTTAATGACTAAAATCTCACTTGATAAATTATATACACTTAGAAGTCATGGTTTTCCAAAGTTAATTCACTAAAATGCAAATTTTTTTTTTTTTTTAAGGGCCTTGCTGTGCATTTCAGGCCAGCTTTGAACTCCACTCTGAAGCCCAGGCTGCCCTCACATGATAGCAATCTTCCTACATCAGCCTCCCTAGTATTGGGATTACGGGTGCACCCCCATGTCTGCCTCATCGCGGTCTTCTTTTAGGCTAGCCTTAACTCTACAGAGAGACCCTGTCTCAATTAATCAACAATTAATTAATTAATTAATTTGAATGTTGCCTGAATGTTTCTACATTTTTTTCCCTTACAGATCCCTTAGCATTCTCATTTTCTTACTTGTACCATTGCTATTTATTTCCCTATCAAAAACTAATGATAGCAATAAGATAAAGAAGAGAAATAGAATGTATCATGAAAATCTAAAGAAAATTCTAGGTACTAGAAATCTTTCTGAGGTTTCAGTTTGGAGGGCAAAAATTTACACTAACGCTAGAGATATACTTCAGTGGTAGAGTGCTTGCCTAGCATATTTGAGATCCTGGGTTCAACCTCCATTACTGGAAAAATGAAATTTTTTAAAGCAAAGTTTGTTTTTTGTTTTTTGGGGTTTTTTTAAACCTATCTTTTATTGAAGGAATAGTACTAGATCCTTGATAATCATAGGCTTTGGTGATATGTAAGACCCAAGATTTTACCTCACTACTCTGAGAAGCTGAGACAGCTTAGTGAATTACTAAGAACCTGTTTTAAAATTACAACACACAAACACACACTCGCACTCAGAAGATTATGTATGCATCTTAGTATGAAGGCCCTAAGTTCAATCTCCAGTACACAAATTCTTGTGTATTTGTTTTTTTGTTTGTTTTTGCAGTACTGAGCTACATTCCAGATGTTTTTTAAATTTTTGATCACACTCAGTTGTCCAGGCTAGTCTCAAATTTAGATCTTCCTGCTTCAGCCTCCCAGAGTGCTAGGATTACAGGTGTTGATGTGTTCTTGCAAACTGCCTTCTATTGTGGCTCTGACCCTGGAGAATGCCAGCCAAGCTCAAAGTCAGGAAAAGAGGGTGTGGGCTTTTGGGCTGTGCTGTTCAGCAGCTAGAATGTAGTTGGCAGTCTCCTCCCCTTCCGCACTTCAGCTCTGCAGTGTGCGCTCTGGAATGACAGGCATTCCTGTGTGAAGAGAGCCAGCGTGAAGACATATTTGTAAGAACTACAAGTGCCCAGGCTGGGATACAGGAAAACAAAAACTCCAGCAAATTAGCTGATCTATGTCGTTTCCTGATATTTGGCGGTGACAGTGACAGAGGATTTCAGGTCTCCTCGTTTTGTGGATTTATCTTTTAAGAGAAGTTTGCTTTTGTCCGGGACAGTTTGTTGTCGTGAGATACATCAGACGGTATAATCATGGGGCAAGCTGATGTCTCCAGACCGGTAAATCCAGATACAGTTGGTGAGTAATAAGGCAAAGAAACAAAATTTTGACAGAGGCAAGACAGATTTACTGGTGAAGTTGAGTAGTTCATAGGAATTTAAGTGCAAGAATTTTGATGTTTATAACTTTGAAACGTTTATAAATTTGTGAAGAATGAATGAAGATATGTAAGTTACCTGTGGTGTAGCTCAGTGGTAGAACACTTGGCTAGCTCTGGGTACCAAAATAAAAAGAAAAATAGAAATAAAAAAAAGATGTAAGTCATTATCACTGAGTTATGTTAATATACCACTCACAGTTTTGTTTTACTTGATCTCCTTGGGGTTTTCTATATTATATTGCTGTGAAGCTACCCATCAGTTTCTTCCTTTTGTAGAAAATACTACTAGAACTCTTTATTTAGAATTCAGAGGGATATTTCAGGTATTTTGGAGGACTTCAAGAATTGCTAAATATGTAATACAGAACTAGAACTTCTGACTTCTAAAAACAGGACAATTTTTAGGAATTGAGTTCATTTTTTAGACTTGATTATACATTTTCCAAGTAAATCTCAGGCTTCTTCCATCGTGCTGATATTTCACTTTCTCATTGGACAACATCTTGATATAAAAACTTTTTTTGATATAAAAATTTTTTAGAAATCATTGCTTTATATTTGCAGTGTTACACTATCTCAGGGAATAGCTAGAGATCAGGCTAATAATTTTGAGTATTGTTCAGAGTTTAAAGCTTATAGATAAGTGATTCTGTTGCTGCAAGCTTATTTTCCTAACTTTATATGGTTTCATATATAAGATGACAATAATAAGTTAGGAAAATGTTTTAAGTGAATGTTTGCTAAAGAGTTGCTAAATATAAGCAATATTAAGGGGATACTTGTAAATCATTTTTTGGACATTGTACTGTTTTTTGAAAGATTTATAACTTTATGTGCATTTATAAAGCAACAGAAAACATTTTTGTCTTATGCTACTTTTCTTTCTCATAAATAAAAAATGTTTGCAACTTTTAGAAATATGAAAGTGTGGGAATCCCAAATATGACCTATAATTTGATGTGATTTAGTTTCTAAAGGTGATGTTTTTACCAGTTAACTTTCCAGGTGCAATGTTTACAAAAGTGTTTTTCGTGTGTACTGAAACTAAGGCACATGGATCACAAAGTGAGTTACTCAGCAGCAGAGTTTTGAGACTACAATCAGTGTATAATTCATTTTACTTTGATTACCAGGACTGGCTCTTTAGCAATTCAAAATCATTTTAAAAAGTGAAATGTTTCATAAATATAAAAAGGTGCAGAAAAATGCAAAGTACCCTCTGGGACCACTGCCCAGTTTAAGAAATGAAATTAAAAGCAAATATGTACCTCACCTCCCCTCTCTCTATGCCTGCATTTCCTTACAGTGACATTTTATTTATTGTTCCTAGATTCAACCACTCTCCTACATTTAAGAAATAACTTGCTTTTGGACCACTAAATTCTACTGTGGTTTCTACTCTAGAGATTAGTTCTTTGTTAACAAGTATAGTAAGAACTCAAATAATGCTAGACATTTATCTATGAGATAGATATGAAAAGGTTTTCAAAAGTGTTACATTGTTAAGCAGGTGCAACTTATTGATAGGTGGTATTTATGAAGATTATCCATCCACTACGTATATACTATATGAAAGAATTTGTGAATAAAGTTTCATAGTAAGTTTTTACACTTTTTTTTTTTTTTTGAGACAGGCTGGCCTGAACTCACTATGTAGCTGAAGCTGCCCTCGAACTCACACAAGTCTCCTGCCTCACCCTCCTGAGTGCTGCTATTACAAGTGTGCACTAGCACACCCGGCCTTTTTTACACTTTTAAGGATCAAATTCATTGGCCAGGTGTAGTGCACATCTATAATCCCAGCTCTTGGGAGGCTAAAGTAGGAGGATCTCCACAAATTCAGGGCCAGCCTGAACTGCATTGCAAGACTTCCAAAAACAAAATCAAAAGTTGAAAATCAAAAACGTAAAAAATTGGAGACTGGGGATATAGCTCAGCAGCATAAGTGCCTGCCTGGCAAGCATGAGGTCATGAATTTGATCCCTCATACAAAAAAAAAATTAATAATATTTGTAAATTTAAGATTCATCAATGTATTCTTCAAGTTAGTTGATTCTGACTTATGCTAGAAGGAGGACACCAATAACCAGTGTATTTTCAAATAACCTGTGCGTGAGGACTTATATGCAGATTTATGAGGTGTTGTATCAGTATCTAACCAATTTTTTTTTTCTTTTTTTGGTACCGGGGATTGAACTCACAACCTTGCGCTTGCCAGGCAGGCACTTATGCTGCTGAGCTAAATCCCTGGCCCAGTATCTAGCCAATTTTTATCATAGGTTCTCTAAACAACTGATGAAACAGTTCAGTATTTGAATAGAGTAGGAATTATGCTGTAGTAACCACTCAAAGAAACAGTTGAACTTATCAGTTCATAGGAAAAAAAAATTTAAACGAAATATATCTATAGAAGAAACCTATAAATTACCTGAATAAAACTTTCAAATAACTGGGAGTGGTGGTACACACCTGTAATCCCAACATTTGGGAGACTGAAGCAGAATTGCCACGAGCTTGAGGCCAGCGTGGGCTACATAGTGAGTTCAAGACCAGCCTGGACTGCATAGGGAGACCCTGTCTCAAAAACAAAACAAAAACTTTCAAATGTTTTGTAGTTCTTGTCCAACATAAAAGCTGATTGTGTGTTTACTAGAATCCTTTACTGTATATCATATTAAAAATAACTAGCTAATTAGCATGTCTTTAAATTTGGGACAGGACCAAAGGATTTTAATATGTTCTATCCAACTATTTAGTCTGGAGTTTTTTGCTCTCCTCTGCCATAGTATTTCCCTCTAGCTTGCTTTCTTTTTTTTCCCCCCTTTATTTACTTTTCATTCACCGATTATTTTTTTTCCACTTGTCTTTTGCATAGGAATATTTTGCTCTAAAAGGTACTGTATTTTCTCTTTCTTTATCTTCATTTTCCATTACCATTTGATTCATTTTGCTATGAAATTTGTAGTTACAGTTTCTCACCCTCATGTAAAGGGGAATGATTTAGGGGAAGGTGATACTGTATCGTGCAGAGGTAAAACCGTAAGGCAGTTGCTGGATGTATAAAATTTAGTGTAGCTACTTAACAATGCAAGAATAGAAGCCGGGCACGGTGGCATGTGCCAGTAGTACCAGTTACTCAGGCTAAGGCAGGAGGATTGCTTGAGTCTAGGAGTTCAAAACCAGCCTAGGCAGAATGGTGAGACCCTCATCTCAATGATGATGATGATGATGATGATGACGACAACAACAATACTGGTGGTGATGATCTATGGGTTAATTAAAAATAAAGTACTTATTGAGAATGGGAGAGAAGCAGGATATAGGCATCAGACATTTCTCCTATCTATATAGGTATAACAATGAATCTGAGAAGGCGGGAACAGGAATACTTTCCCCATGTAATTTTGGACTTAGGGAGAGGTGACAGTGTAGGATTCTATTGTAGACTCCTTAAAAGATTTTCTGTTGTTACTGAACTTGAAATAACCAACCAAGATTTATTGACTTCTCTCTCTGCCCAGTAGGTTTTCTAGATATCTTACTGCTACAGTCATACATTCCTTCTTTCTGCTTCCAGGTAAACTTTGGAAAGTTAAAACTTTGCTTTTGTGCTGTGCATGGTAGTGTATGCCTATAATCCCAGCACTTGGGAAGCTGAAGCAGGTGAATCACTGCAAATTCAAGGTCAGCCTGGACTACATAAATGAGTTCAAGGCCAATCTGAACAACATAGGGAGACCCTGTCTAGAAAAAAAATACATCAGTTTGCCAATGGTATAATGGCATCCTGCCTTTCTTTTTCCCTCTCCTTCCTTCTCCCTCCCCTCCCCTTCCCTTTCTTCCCCTTCCCTTGCCTTCCTTTTCTTCTCTCCTTCACATGCTACCTAGCCATGCACTGCATAGCCTTGCTCTGTACCAGTGATCAGTACCCCCAGTCAGAATCACTTCTTGATGCACTCGTGATCAGAAAGCTGTATTTTTTTCTTTTTCAGGGACTGGGGATATAGCTCAGTGGCATAAGTGCCTGTCTGGCAAGTATGAGGTTATGAGTTCATTCACTGGTATGAAAAACAAAACAAAACAAAATAAAACACCAGATAACAGAAAACTGTATTTTTTCAGAACCAGAATATCTGATTTAACTGTACTTGCACGTGCAGAGATTTCTTCCTATCTTCTCTTGAGTACTTTTCCTACTTCTTTGTAATCCCCAGTGTCAGAGTCATACAAAATTTCCAGAAGCTGTAGGCCTTTTCTAGACACAAAGCCTGGTTTGTTCACAGGTTTAGGTTCTGTAATTTTGTTGCAGTTTTCTGAAACAATCCTTTCAATCTAATAATAGTCCTCTTTTAGAAAGCAAGATGAGTAAATACAATAGTGTAAGTACCATAAATTAGTGTTCTTCCTTTACAAAATTGTGATACTGTGAGAGTGCTGTTCACAGTGAAATCTGTTTCTAGCTAGGTGAATATGAAATAAACAGACAAAATCCTTAGGTTATGAAGATATTTGACACTTCTTACTTGATACTGAAGTATGTGTCTTTTTAAACTACATATTTTAAAATTTTGAACAAATAACTAATTACATAAAAATTATGGGCAGAAATAAGAGAACTTTATACACTTTAAATTTAAAATCTTTTAAAAATTTAATAAAAGAAGGAGGGGAGGGTTGGGGATTTAGCTCAGTGGCGTAAGTGCCTGCCTGGCAAGCACGAGATTGTGAGTTCAATCCCCGGTACAAAAAAAAAAAAAGGAGGAGAATTTAGCTCAATAGTGGGGCACCTGCTTTTCATTTGTGTGGCCCTTGGCTTGATTTCCAGCACCTTGCCCAGAAATAAAAATTGTGTTCTGACTCACGTCAGGAAGATAAATAAAGGGAGGTTGGATTGGATTGGTACACACTGTGTGCATAGGTAGAAATATCATATGAACCCCATTAAAATGCATAATTAATATATGTTAATGAAAATAAAGCTTTTAAAAAGCTGTAAGGTGCAAAAGATTGATGTAAAATTCATACAGGTATGGTGGTTTTTTGTTACTTACCACTAAATCTAGTGAAGGCAAGAAACCAGTGAAGGTTATGTTGAGAACTAAGTTTTTTGTGTACTTCAGTTGCCAGTAATATATCTGATCATCCTCCCAGATGTGGTGGTGCATACCTGTAATCTCAGTGCTTAGGAAGCTGAGACAGGAGGATTGCTATGAGTTCAAGGCCAGCCTGCACTACATAGTGAGACCTTGTCTCAAAAGCGGGGTAGAGACATGGTGACACGTGCTGTCATCCCAGGCAGTACTCAGGAGGCTGAGGCCAGAAGATATTGGTGACTTTAAGACCAGACTGGGCTCCATAATGAGTTCAAGGAGGCCAGCCTGAACCTTACAAGTCTCAAAACACAAAACAAAACTAAAAACCTGGTTGTCTAACATGTATGATTAAGAGTTGGTTGTAAATCTGATTTAAAATGAATACTGTGACTAAGGGCATGTTGTTTAACTTTGTCTTTTCCTTAGCACCATTAAGTTATATATGTATATACAGCAAGTAGCTAATGAATACTTTCTTTTCTTTTCTTTTCTTTTTTTTTTTTTTTTTTGAGAAAGGGACCCACTGTGTAGTGCAGTCTAGCCTTAAACTCTCTTATGTAGCCCAGGCTAGCCTTGAACTTACAGTGATCCTCCTGCCTCAGCCTCCCAAGTACCAGAATTACAGGCATGAGCCACCATGCCCAGATTGAGGCCCTGGTTTTGATCCTGGAAAATTTTGAGCCAGGCATGGTAACACACACCTGTAATCCCATCACTCAGGAGGCCGAGGCAGGAGGATTGCCGTGAATTCAAGACCAGCCTGGACTACATAGCACTTCCCTTTCTCAAAAAAATAGAAGTACATGACTCTAGTCAATATTCTAGTTATAAAAATATCTAGGCTGGGGATCTAGCTCAGTGGCCTAAGCAGCTGCCTGGCAAGCTTGGGGTCATGAGTTCAATCCCTGGTGCCGCAAAAAAAATAAAATAAAAACAAAACAAAACAAAACAAATATCTAAAGCCAGGTGGAGTAATACATGCCTATAATCCCAGCACTTTAGAAAGCTAAGGAGGATAGAAAGTTAAAAGTCCTGCCTGGGCAGTTTAGCAAGACCCTGTCTCAAAATAAAAAATATGGTGGATCCAGGTGTTGCGGCACACTTCTGTAATCCGAGCACTTGAGGCTAAAGCAGAAGTTCCACTGCTAACTGAAGTCTGTTGGGGAAGGAGGAAGGGGTCCATGTCGGAGTGCTCTTGTTAGCCCAGCACTCAGAATTTTAAAATGCTGGAGGTGTAGCTTAGTATAAGAGCGTGGGTTCAATCCCCAGTACAGTACTGCAGTGGATGGATGGATGGATGGATAGACAGACAGACAGACAGACAGATTGTTTGATGCAAAGGCCTTGTGCTGAATCCCAGTATGTGTGTTAGGGGGAGGGGGCTAGTTAGATAATAAGAAAATATATACCAAGTGAAGTTTAATAATGGGAGGCCTAGTCCTGTTTCATAGCCTTTTCAAATTTGGGTTTAGGTAATACTGTTAAGTGGGTCTTTCTAATGAGTTTTACCATTAGTCCTGTGCTCTCATTCTGCCTCCTTCCCTTCTTGAAAATTCCCTTGAACTAATTATGTACAGAAGCCTTGATTGGTTGGCCCCACATTATCAAGTAATTACTTGAAGATTTCATGTTCATATGTAGAACATTGATGGAATCAAGTTCTTGTGATTTTCTTCTGTTGTCATCATAATGGACCTAGGGGAGAAAGGGAAGATAATTTATCCTTTTCGCTAGGAAGCTAGGAATGATTATTATCTGTGCCTTCTGTTGTTGTTGAGTGCTAGGGATTGAACCCAGTGACTGTGCATGCTAGGCAAACAGTCCACCATTTAAAACAACAACAACAAAAAAACACCACTGAGCACACAGCTGCATCCTCAGACCCACATCCTCTTTTTTTTTTTTTAATTTGTTTGAACCAAAGGCCTGAGCTACATCCCAGGTCCTTTTTATTTTGACACAGGTCTCACTGACTGAGTTGCCCAGACTGGGCCTGAACTTGTGCTCCTCCTGCCTCAGCCTTGTAGAGTGCTGGGATTGCAGGCCTGTGCTAACTTGCTTGGCCTATATCCTCTTTTGCAAATTTCTTTTTCTTAGGTCTTTCATCCATAAGAACCTTGCCTTGATTTAGGATTTCTTTTTGGCAGGCGCTTAAGCAAAGAGTGGGTAAAACGTTTTATAAACACTTTAAACTGTTGTAAGTGTTGATCTTGAATAACTAAAAGTTGCGTTTCTGCAGCAGTCCTAGCAGTTTCCACCAGAAGGGCCTGGGGGTGTGCCTTTGGAACTGTCTGTCTCCCACATTCCTTATCAGCAACATGACAAAGCTATCTCAACTTGAAGCAAGACCTAAAGTATTGTGCATAGCAATTAGTAAAGACTCTAAATACAGGATGTAAATTTTTAAGAAGTATAGTGGTATTATGCTTGTAATCCCAGCTACTGAGGAGGCTGAACAGGAGGATCACAAGTTCAAGGCCAGACTGGGCAACTGAGGAGACCCAGTCTCAATAAAATTGAGACAGGCACGGTGGCACATGCCTGTAATCTCAGCATTCAGGAGGCTGACGCAGGAGGATCCCGAGAGTTTGAGGCCACCCTGGGCTACAAGTGAGTGAAAGTCTAGCCTGAACTACATTGTGAGACCCTGTCTTAACAATTAAAATAAAATTGAAAAAAGGGTTGGAGATGTAGTCTGGCAGGCCTGGGTTCAATCCACACTAATGGATTGGGATGAATTACATATATATATATTACAAAAATAATGTACAATAATAATCTTAAGCATTGCTACATCTGGTTTAAGTTCAAGTTAATTCCACTTAAATGAGCCTTGATTTGATAAAGTACCTAATGAAATTTGAAGTAATCATGACTGGCCGAGAAATTAGCTTATAAAGAGGCTTCAATAAGAAGCCTAACTTTAGCTGGGTGTGGTGGCACACACCAGTATACCCAGCATTTGGGAGACTGAGGTAGGAGGATTGTTGCAAGTTCAAGACCACCCTGGGCTACATAATGTGTTTCAGGCCAACCTGAGCAACATAGACAGACCCTGTCTCAAGAAGAAGAAGAAGAAGAAGAAAAAAAAAAAAAGACATGCAAAATGATAGACTTAAACCTAGCTACACCAGTAAAAACATTAACTATAAATGAACTAAACTCTCCAGTTAATAAATAATTGTCAAATTGGGTAGAAAAGCCAATCAAAGTAAAAATGTTTCTGGAGGGCCAGGGATTTAGCTTAGTGGCACAAGTACCTGCCTGGCAAGTGTGAGGTTATGAGTTCGATCCCTGATACCAAAAAAAAAAAAAAGTTTCTGGAAAGATAGATGTAAATGATATAATGATATAAAAGGATCCATTCAACAGGAAAACATAGTAACCCTAAATTTGTATATACCTAATGTCATTTTTAAAGTATATGAAGCAAAAATTAATAGAACTAACAAGAAAAAGAAGGGAGAGGTATATAGCTCAATGGTAGAGTGCTTGCCTTAGCATGTGTTAAGTCCTGGGTTTAATCTCTAGTACCAGGGGAAAGAAAAAAAAAGAAGAAAAAGAAAGAGGAGACAAATCTCCTTTCATAGTTAGTGTTATGGTTGATACATTGTGTCAACTTGAGACCTTGTAGAAGTTTAACTGAGAGACTCAGCAGGGAGCCAGGGTTCTTACTTTGTAAATATCCTCATCCTGTGCAAAAGAGGGCAAGGACATTCTGTGAGTGTTACACCCACCCTGAAGGGGGGGGGGCTGTGTACAGTATAAGGGATAGAGAAGAGGCTTCTGCTTGCCTCTTTTGCTCTGGCTGCTGCCTTGAAGTGTTGCCCCTGTGCCATGCCACCCTGCCTTGGGTCCAGCTGATTATGGACTGAAATCTCCAGAAACCATAAGCTAAATAAACCTTTTCTTCCCTAATTTTGGGTGTCAGGTGTGTGTCTCAGCAATGAGAGAAAACTGACCAAGACCGTTAGATTAATAATGTTCTCTCAGTGAATTGATGGAACAAGCAAACAACATATCAGAAAGGATATGAATGATTTACATAATACAATTAGCTAACTTGACCTAATTGGCATATTTAAAATGCCACACTCAACAACTGCACAGTTGTTTTGCTTTGTTTTGTTTTAAGCTAGGGTCTCACTATGTACTTCAGCTGGCCTTGAACGCATGGTAGTCCTCTTGCCTCAGCCTCCAGAGTGCTGGGATTACAAACATACACCACCACACTCGGCCAACAGTATTCTTCTTCTTCTTTTTTTTTTGCGGCACCGGGGATCGAACTCATGACCTCGCACTTGCCAGGCAGGCACTTAGGCCACTGAGCTAGATCCCCATCCCTAACAGTGTTCTTCTTTACAAATCACACATGGAACATAAGATAAATCTGGAAAGAAATAACTGAAGACTCTTTATCGTTTTTAATTTGAACTGTATTTGAGACTAGGAAACAGGGAAGACCTCACAATTCCTCCACTGGAATGCCTTGCTGAATAGGAAACACTAATAATGTCAAGTTTATTTTTCCTCAACAAAGAAACATGTTATAGTTTAAAAATGTCTGCACGACAGGTTGTTGTTTTGTTTGTTTATTTGTTTGTAATACTGGGATTGAAGTCAGGGCCTTCACACTGAGCTACATCTCCAGCCGTTCTTCCTTCCTTCCTTTCTTTCTTTCTTTTTTTTTTTTTTTGACATAGTTTCATTATTATACTTTAAGGTGGCCTTGAACTCACTGTGTAGCCCAGGCTGGATTTGAATTCATGGCAATCCTTCTGCCTCAGCCTCCCTCTCAAATGCTGGGATTACAGGTGTGCACTGCCACACCGAGCTCTATTTTTTATTTTGAGACAGAATCTCACTAAATCACCAAATTGCTCTGGCTGCCTTGAATTTGCAGTCCTCCTGCCTCAGCTTTGTAGATTACTAGGATTATAGGCATGTGCTATCATACCCTCTGCCTCTGTCTCTTGTGTTTTAATTTTCTTGCTGTTTGTTCATTTGGTTTTTAGTTTTCTGGTTTTTAGTTTTGAGACAGGTCTCGCTATGTAGCCCAAGCTAGCTTTGAACTCACTATATACCCTAGACTGGCCTAAAATTTATGGTGGTCCTCCTACCTCAGCCTCCCCAATTCTGGGATTACAAGTGTACACCACCATGTTGGACCCTGAACTCTCTGTGTAGCCCAGACAGGCCCCAAAATCAGGGCAGTTCTCTTGCTTGCTTCTGTCTCTTTTAAAAGTATATGACATTTCCAGATAATAATCTGGGGTTGGATTAACAAACTTGGCTTACCCTAAGAATCATCTGGGAAGATTTTTTTAAAAGGCATCTGAGGTGATTCCAAGTATTTGGAGGGGTTTGAAAGTCACGTTGTTTGTAGAGAAGGACTTAGGGAGAATATAAAAAATATAAGTGAGCCGGATATGGTGGTACACGCCTATAATGCCAGCATTTGGGAGGCTGAAGGAGGAGGATTGCCACAAGTTTGAGGCAGCCTGGGCTCCAGTGAGTTCAAGGCTGGCCTGAACTATGTAGCAAGACCCTGTCTCAAAAAAAAAAAAAAATATATATATATATATATATATATGAGTTGGGGAGAATAACTGGAGCAGGGCTGGTGTGGCTGAAACCCACTGTGAGGAAAGAGGCATATCCTCTTCTAATAAAAGTTTTATAAACATGAAAATTAGGTACATTTGCATAGGAAAACAAGGAGAAACCTATTTTCTTTGCTTTCCAAATTCAGTGACTTTCGTTGCATAAAGAAGAGGGCTGAAGGCTTAAAGAGAGGGGCGGGGAATAGGAAAATAAGAATCAAGACATATTATGTTTGGGCACAAATTCCCTTTGATGAATCTGATCAATATATATGACAAATATGTATTAATAAAAAAATAA
>RJWT010008533.1:0-26190 GCA_004365215.1 Cuniculus paca | reverse complement strand
AAGATGAATGTAAACTTCATGTACTGCAAATATGTACCAATAAAATAAAATTTTAAAATGAAACAGTAATAAGCATTTCATAAGAAAAAAAATCATACTAGTACATATAAATAACAAAATAATAAAATCCTTAGAATATAAAAAATAACAGGAATTAAAAACAATGTGATATTTGCTAGCACAAGAATAAAGATCAAAATATGTGTTCTTTAGTTTGGTAAAGTAGGATTCTGAAATTGTTTTCAAAAACTCACCTGCTAATCACATAGCATTAAGTACATAAATTACTTAACCTCCCTGGTCCTTAGTTTTTCCATTAAGAAAGCAAGAGAATGGGATTATCTTACTGCTTTCCTACCAAGATTTAGAAGATGCCCTGAGAGCTTAGAAAAATATTGAAAGAGGTGTATGAACCAAAAAATGAACTTTGTATTCTGCCATACCTCTGCTGGAACCTCACGGCAACGTTTAACAGCTGAGAAGCAAAGCCAGACTTCAGAGTTAGGTTTCCCCTTCCCACCCATGTAAACCAGCTGCAGTGACTGTCCCATGCAATGTGCTGATGAGTGCACATGGATAAACTGATAGATGTAGCTTTTCTAGAATCAGCTGACGACTATATGAAAAATGTCTTAAATTGCACACCTGGGCGAGAGTATGAAAAGGCCTTTGATATTGATGTAATTATTTATATAAAGGAACAAATTGACTTTGCTGAATTCACTGACTTGTAAACTCCCTATCTCTAAGTTTCTAGCATTTCAAGTATGTCTTGATTAAGATGTAGGAAGGAATTAAGTGTATTCAAGTTGGATTAATGAAATACTGATTTGAATAGTGTTATCGCACAATATTGAGTATTTCCTTGCTTTGCTTTCCCTTTCTTAAAGTTCATTTTCCTTCTTCTTGTGTTTAATATGATTATTTCATAGAAAGTACTCATACAGAGTACTTCAAAACCACACATGTGGCTGCTTTATATAGTTTGTAATATTTGGAAATTATGGTTTCATTATCCTTTGGCTCATTTTTTAAGAGAGCAAAATGCATGTGTTGCCATCATCACAAGCATTGGAGACTTTGAAACACTATTGAGATTGAAGGCTCTGCTTGCAAAAAAAAAAAAGTGATTCTAACAAATAGCACACTTTGAGTTTCCTTTTCAGCTGTTTTTATTTTTATTTTTTTATTACTGCATGATATTAGAAACAGTTACAATGAATGGTGATGCTGAATTCAGCTTTGCAAATAAATTAAAAGAAATTTTCAGGCACTACACTTCACCTAGAAATATCACCAAAGGGGGAAAAAGAAATAAACCTTTGATAGCTGGTGTTGCACAAAGAGCAGAAAGAATTGAATCAGTATTATTGCTTTCATTTGACAAGTACAAATGTCCCATCTCTGAGAGAAGAACTGTTTGTAAACTTTCTAGAACATACTTACCTTCATTATTCACTGAGACCCATCATGTACCTAAGTAATACCGCATAAAGACCACTACGTGTGAACATATATTACGTGATTTGTTTAAACTCTTACACTTGAGAAATTGATGATGTTTAAACATTTGCCCTTGGAAATGGAGTGCTTGAGAGGACCTTTGCCAATTTTCAAAGATACTAGAAGCTGTTACTTACACTTAGGACTCATAGGGCAAATTTCTGTATCACCTGAACCACATCTCAAATGAAGATTTTCAACATCTCCATCCATGGGTAGCAGTTTACAAATGGCTGCTTACCTACTGCTTCAAATTCTAAGTGTTATGAATCAATTAATAGCTAAGAAAGGCTTCCCATCAGTGGGTTTTTTCTGAAAACATGTTCTGTAGCAATTGTGAAAATATCAAACTGGCCTATCCAGACACTATTTTTCCTATATTACTATCACACTGCATATTTGCTTGTACACAGTTTTCCCATAGACCATGGCAATGAAACTTGGGTTTGCAAATCAAAGGGTGATGACAAGAAAGGAGGAAAGGTGGTAACTAGGATGACTTGGTGTCTTAACTTTAGCTCTGCACATTATGAGATAGTAGTATATCACTAGTTATGAGGTTCATGGATCATGTATCATATATATATATATATATATATATATATATATATATAAAACTACAGATTGTGAAAAACCATATTTGTATCTATTTTGGGATAGTGAGAAATCCTTGCTTTTAAATCTCAGTTCTCAAGGTATCTGGCTACATTCTACATTCACATTTATTCACGTTCCTACTCTTTAGGAGTATTATTAATAAACTGTGCATATCCAGAGACAGTATCAATGTAATCTGAAAGGAACTGTCTACATTTGTTTAGTACTTTCAGTATTTTAATAAATATTGTTCTTAATTCTGTTTCCATCAGGAGGCACAAATTTCAGATTAAATAAAAGAACTGTTGTGGACATTAGTTTCCTTTTATATGGCCAAAAAATTCGAATTTCTTTGTAAATAGATACAGAACCACATAGACAAAGCTATAGATACAGACACAAATAGATATTTACATGTCTATACAGTTCAATTGAGTATTTGAGTCATTGTTGTAGTGGAAATTATGTAGGTTTCTATAATTGCTACTGAAATTTTGAAACTATCTTTGTGACCTGCAAATTCCTCACTCAATTGGTTAAAAATGTCAGGACTTTATAGGAATGAGAATATGGTCTCCCATTCCCTTCAGGGTGTCTTGGTGATTTCAGTAAAACTTTAGACATAGACCTTCTCCAAACTCTTGAAAGAATTGGGCATGTTAAATCAAACAGACAACTGATATTAAATTGTTCCTGAAAAGAGTAAATTTGGGAACTCCTTCCCTACATAAATACTATGATTCTTTCTTGATAATAGTAAATTTGAACTCTTTTTTTAAAAAAGCTGCTTTTGAAAAAATATTTGTCCTTAAATTGTATGCCTTCAAGGCATTAAACATTCATTTCCTTCAAGTACATCAAGGATGTCATTCATACAAAGCCTTATATTATCTTTACTCAAAATACAACTAGACTATTGAATATGAATAAATTCTAAATTGGACATATTATAAAATGTTGTGCTTTGCTTTTTTGAAAAAATTCTCCTTTCTGTGTAACTTTGACTTATGAATATTATAGCAGTTTTTTTCTGTTCATATTCAGTGAACTGAGACAAACTTCACTCTATTATCTGAAATCTTCTTGCATGAATTTGTCTTACAAGAATGCATATTCAGGGATTGAAGTTCTCTGCAGAAAAAGCAATATGGAAAGTTCATAACTTTTGTGTGTACTTTAGGTTGTGTTTTTCTTGTTCAGTAAATCTCAAACTAAAAGTTTTGTTTGCTTTTCAAGGTATGTCCACTAGGATTTCATAATCAGACTAAATAATTCTACTATGTCCATCACCAGCAAAGTCTTACTTTGATACATTACATACACAGTGATTATCTTACTCTAGTAAAAACAGTCAACCAGAAAATTATTGCTGGTTAACTAATGTAATCAGGCTCATTCTAAGTCATTTAAATATGTTACCTAGAAAATATTAGAGGATTTCCCCCAAAATCACTAAATTAAAATTGATGGATTTCAGCCTATATGAAATTCACTGAGTCATCATGGTGATGGTCCAACCAACATGGTGAAGGAGCCAAGCAAACAACGACTTATCGACTTCCTTTTTCTTCTCCCCCCAGTCCACAAATAAACTTCCCATCTCCTCTTTTGCTCACACTCAGGCCAAAGCTCCTCCAAATCAGCTGTTAATGTCACCTTGCTTGCCTCCAAACTCCATCCCCGGCCAGACCTGATAAAAGTCCAGTCATTCCTTTGTTCTAGTCTGAAGGAATCCTGCATTTTTCTGCAACCCTCCTGTGCCTGCAACAAAGGCCTCTTAATTTCTTTCTCTCACTCTCTCTTTCTCTCTCTCTGTCTCTCTGTCTCTCAACTGTGCCAAAAAACCTAACAAAATTAATGTTATTTTGTTAACATCTGAATTTGAATTCACAAACCAGAGACTATTCAAATGTTAGGACAAAAGAAGTGAGACACTGTTTAAAATCTGAAACTGCTAGAGATATCACGGAAGGAAAGTTGAACCATCTTGAGGATTTAACAGTAAAATATGTTCACATGAATCGTAGTAAGGTAAAATATTGAAAAGAACACTGAAATTATGAACAATCATCTCTACTTCTTCAAAAAACTTTTTCCGGCTTCCTCAATATAGAGATGACTTTTTTTTTTCAAATTTAATAAACCTAGAAATTCAAAGTTATAAGAATGTCAATGAATAGCACAGGGATCAATATAATTAAAACCACATGAAAGCACATAATAATCAAATTACCGAAAAACAATGGCAAAGAAAAGGTCTTAAAATTGGTCAGGAATAAAAGACATATGTTACAAGGGGAAAATTAAACACATTGAAGATTTCTCAATTCAAACTATTTACTGCCACAGAGGGAATTTAGATAAGTAAGCAGGGAAAGCTAGCAAGTTTCATAGGTATGTATATATTAATATTAATATATCAATATATGTTAATACTTTTGCTTGTTGCTAAGTCTTAGAATCAATGACATTCCAATATAAATGAAAACTCGCACACTGAAATTTTGGCTTTTAAATGCCATTCTCTAATAAAAAACACAAAGGCTCCCTGGAGAAGTAGCTGATTCTAGGTCTGAGACAAGAAATATATCAGATGAGTCTGAAGGATCTTATGGCACTAAAATGTGGGGAAGTGCTCAGAACACAAAAGAGTGGCCCATGTCAAAAGGTCATTGAAACCTACATAAAGCGCTCCAATGCCAACGCTGAAACCATTTGAGCTACAGCATAAACAGCTTATATTATAGCTTAGATTATAGCCCAAAGTATAAAAAGTTATACAAGTCCACATGAACATAAACAAATGTTTGAATAAACAGGGAAGAATTCCAAGTAGTAGATCAATGAGGCTTTTTTTGCATATGTTTAAATTTTTATGATTTAAAATTAGAACAAAAACATGACCTTTTAAAAATTATTATATGACTTTCCAAATACTTGCCAACTGGAAGTTCATAAATTTTTAGAATATAGAGACAAGGAAATACCAGGAAAGGATGTTCAGAGTAATTGTTTTTTTTAGAGCACATTTTGAATTTTTCGATTACTTCATCGGCATTTTTCTCCCCTGACCATTAAAAGATAAATTCAGAGAAAACAGGAGGAAAATGACTTATATTCTTATAACAGTATAATCTATTGGAAAGTCTTTGTTTAATGCAATAGAAATAATGCTTGATTTGGACCCTTGTAAACTTGGGTGGCTTTTCTGGGTTACATTCTTCAAGTTACTTATCTATACAAAGCCTTGTCTTCCTCTTATCGAAGAGTGCGTAATTAAACAGGTATAATAGTGTTGACTTTATATTTAAATTAAGTAAATCATTCAATAATGTTTGTAAATAGATGCCTGGCACACATAATACTAATATTAAACATTTATCACTCTGTGTATGGCACAAAAGTACTATGCTTACTGAATCGTATATATTGTGTCATTAATCTATCATCTTAATTATTTTTTACATTTTTATAAAATAAAGATTTAACTGTCAGCTCTAACATTTTATTACACATCCCCATGATGTGAATAAAATTTACTTTCCTCAGGGAGATGCATAGCATAAATCTTTAAAGAATGCTTCAAGTTACAGTTATTTGTAATATATTATTTTGATAACCATTCGATCTCATGTGTTTAAATAATTATATGATTACCTATAATTCAAGACTGCATACAATTTTGTGACTAAAAAATAAAACAGTTTCAGTTTTATTTCTGTGTTGTGAGCACTTAAATCTTTTTAAATAGCAACATTATAGTTATTCACAAGAGTACTAGATTGGAATCAAGGATTTTAGGTTATGATTTTGGTTCTGTGGAACTTGAAATGTCATGTCACCTCTCAGAGACTCAGATTTTCCTTCAGCAAGGAGAAAAACATATATTATATGATTCCAATTATTTGAAGAGAGTGGAACGATGGTTACCAGGGTTGGGGGAGGAGAAATGGGGAGTTGCTAATCATCAGGCGTCCAGTCTCAGCTAAGCAAGATGAAGAAGCTCTAGAGATCCTTCGACCAATACTGGACCTATAATCAACAATAATGTATTGCACACTTAAATTTTGTAAAGAGATGAGACTTCATGTCAAGTGTTCTTACCACAATAAAATAAACTAGAAAGAAAAAGAAACTGGCATTCTATTTCAGTAGGGATTCCCTGGAAACAAATTCCAAAGATAGTTGTACCCAGGAAGTAAATTGCAGGGTCTTTGTTTTCTCACCTTGGTGGGTCATTGTCTGTGGGCAGTACGTTGAGATCTGGGTAAGAGCTTAGGGAAACAGACTCCACCAATGGTCGTGCCTTGAGCTGCTAACAGCAAATCTGCCCAGCATCTGAGCTGTGGGTGCCTGGGCCCCAAGAATCTGATCAGAGGAACAAATATCTACCACAACCACTTGGAAATCCTTCCATTTCTGAGCCTCTGGGCCATGATTTAACCAAGAATAAGTCCGCATTCCTCTAGAAGCACTTAAATGTCTTTCTAAGACCATGCACGGGGACCCCTTGAACTCTTAGATGAAAATAGGAGTGCAATATGTGATAGGATTGTTTGTCTTCATTAACAGACCAATACATTTTTTTGCAGGAGGAAGCTGTCCCATAAAATCCTGGGCTGGAGGCAATCCTGAAATAGCTCTGCCTTACAGTGACTTGATTTCAGAACTCATCCACTCCTCTGCCTGGACCCATCATTTTGGGTATCATAGCCTCAACATTTTTAGCTAAACCTCCTCTCCCAGCACCACAGGTGATTTATGAGGGTGGACTTTTTTATATGGACATATCGAAGACCTGTCAGATGGTGTTGATTAAGCACTCAGGCCCCAGAGGCAGACTGCCAAGGTTGAAACACGACAGTAAAACATACCACTCGGAATCTGTCTGCGATTTACCAATTTCTCTGAGCTTTAGTTTAGTTTCCTAATAATCAAATAGGAACGGTGATGATGATGCTGACAGTAACAATGATAGTGCTCACTTCACAGAGGTGTTTCAAGTATTATATAAAATTAGCTCATCAAGGTGCACAGCAAAAGCTGGAACATGATAAACGCAAACAAGAAAGGGATAGTGAGGTAGGGGAAGCAAAGGAGATGAAAAAATAATTGAGATGTGTTGTGTACATGTACCAGCTCCCTACAAGAAATGTAATCACCATGTACTGCAAAAATGTAATAATAAACAATGTATAATGGATATGTCCACATACGATATTTAATTAAAATTCAAAAATAACTATTTTTGCAGACAGTGACCAATAGCCATGCTCAATGTATTTTCCAGTACTCCTGAGCTAGAGCAGTTGTCACACCACACTAGGGTAGAAATCAACACAGATTAGGGTGGGAGGCAGAGAACTCAAAGAGAGACCCAGACCAGCCTGGCAGGCTGGGTTTACTAAGGCAAAGATTGAACAAGGGGACAATGGCTAGATCATATTTTCTGGATTGGTATATTAGCTTTTTATCGCTGATATAAATGTGCACAGACTCAGTGTTTTAAACACTATGACTCATTATCTCGCAGTTGTAGAATGTAGAAATTGTTTCTATATCCAACTTAAGGGCCCTGTGATTACCCTGGGCCCATTTGAATAATCCAGGATAATCTCCAAATTATAACATCATTTGATTAACAGCCTCATGCGACTCACAGCCTAACTTGCTCTTTGTCATGAAAGATAACATATTCATAAATTCTGGGGGTTAGGAATAGTCATTTTTGTTATGCTACCATGAAAGGCTAGATACTAACCGATGAACCAAAATAGTGGAGAAAGTACAAAACACAACACTGATAATTCAAGAAATAAAAAAATACACAATGACGCAAAAGGTAAACACACACACACACACACACACACATTACATTTTCATAATGAGGTCTTGCCAGGTCAGTTGCATAAATTTTCTTAAATAAGTTGATACTATCAAAAAGCTTTCTTGTTTATTTTATGAGAGAGACAAAAGGTATAACAAAATCATCTGATCATCTAATTACAAATTAAATGGAGAAAATTGAGGAATGATTTTATCTTTGCCCTGCACAGATATTGCTCATACTCTGTTGATATTGACATGCAAGCCTTACATTCCTTTTCACTGCCTATATATAATTCTTACCAGAAAAAAAAAAAAGCTTTTATGTCGCTATTAGAGTCAAACTAAACAGGAAAAAATTGAAAGAAAACAAGAGGGGAGGGAATTTAATATTAGTTATACTTGCGCTGCTAGTCATTTCAATTTAATATGGAATTATAAGATAAAGTACTATATAATTATTGTTTTAAAAAATCAACTAGGGTGTGTTAGATTGTAGTTCACAAATCTTCCACAATTCCCAATTCTTAAATATAACTGTGATTAATATTAAGTGTACATCTTTGTTGAAACTTTTTGAATGAATGTGTACACATAAAAAATTAGGATATATCTGTTTACATACTATAGAACAGTACGCATATGTAGCCTGTTACCTTTTGCTAATTCGAGATAACATCATTTAATTAGAAAACATTTGTATCTTTGTGGTATTAAATCCAGGAAGAAGAAATGTCTTTCCACTGTTTTAGAATCCACTTTCGTGAACCTTATTCATAGCTATCTCAGTATTTTAAAACTGTCTATACAAGAATCCTGTGTCAAACATATTTTAGTGTATTATGTTTTTCTTCTAGTTTTTATTCATGATCTCAAAAAAAAAGTGAACCCTTGAATTGCGCACAATTACCTACTACATCTCCCTCTCCTGGAAATGTTCTTCTGTAACATCTTTGAACACAATGTTTAGCTTTCTCTTCCTCCACTGTCTTCTACAAAGTTTTACCAACATTTTTCATGCTTCTAACTCACACTGAAGAGCAAATTTCCAGGAAAAAAATTTTTATCTTTATGATTTGAGGAACTTTAAATTTCTATGCGTGGACCTTGGGGACATCCCCAGCAGAGACACAGCATGAATTCTAGTCCTGCTGCAGCCACTACCAACTTTTATAACCACCAATAGATCATTAACCTCTTTGAGCCACAATTTGCTTATTTACAAAGAACCACTAAAACAGACTTAATGCTTTTCAAGCCATGTTAGGAGCCCTGATATTCTGTGGGGCAACTCCAGAATGAAAGTATGAGTAAAGAGATATAAAAGGAAGGTTTCTAATTTAGTACGCTCACATTTTACAAATGAAAATAATATTTTGATTTGTTTGTTTATAATACAGGTTCAATTCTTGACCTCAAATGTTTATACCATAAGCCATTAGACTAACCTCTAGGATTCACTCTATTTCCAAAACTGTATATCACCATCTTTAGTAAGATACTATATAAATCTGTTTTATGAGCTAAACATAAAATATCTCTGAATTGTACCTAAAGTTGCATTAAACTGAGTTCTAATCTATGCTTACTTTCATTACAGAAACATGAGAGAAATCCATATGATTCTATGCATTTCATTAGACTCAATTGCTTTTAATCTGATATTTCTATTCTCAAAAACCAAATATATGTGCAAGTATTTTAAATCTAGAGAATTTCATCACTGTGAAATGTATACCTCCTTTGGAAACTGTATGTTCTTTTTTTTTTTATCAATGCTTTTCCAGCCCACTCTACTTTCACATATAAGATTAGTTTTTTTTTCAGTAATGGGAATATACTGGTCCAACACTCCTACAGGTAAATTTCTCTATATATTTTATATTTCTTTTTTAATTGTACTGTATTAGAGATGGCAGGGCAAAAATAGAGTAACAAGAGCACAAATAGTAGAATCCTTGGCTCTGTGTGTGTGTGTGTGTGTGTGTGTGTGTGTGTGTTTCTTGTCCTGGCACAACTATGATTTGGGCAAGTTAAGCAATTCTCAGAATCTCTAAAGTGTTTTTGTAAGAGTTAAATGTTAGATTTTATATGTAAATCACTTGGCACAGTGCCTAGTATACCGTATAAACCACAATTGACTGATAATATTAAATGTATACTTTCTCTTTGTTAGTCTCCAAAGTAAAAACTTATCATCTACTTCCAAGTTTTATAGACACACACACACACACACACACACACACACACACACCTACTTCCACACTTTATAAACTTCATTATCATGATTGAAAGAGAATCACTTGGAATTGTTTAGGTTTCCTTGTTTCTTATATTGTTTAATGAAATGCTAAAATATTCATGATAGTACATGTTTGTTCTCATGATTTAATTATGGAATAAATAATTCCACCAAAAATAATACCAACACACAAAACACTATCATGCAAATAGTACAGTATTTGTCAAACACTGGAGCAGCAGGAGCAAATACAGAGAAACATAAAAGTAAAACTTCCCTGCCCACTACCTATGGTCAACATTGCTGTTGAAAACTTTTCTTTACAATGTGCTGAACTACCCTACTATTCCTGCACATGCTCCCAGCAACCATCACACTATCAACCAGTAATTCAAACAGAATAAATTCTATTGAACATCTCTGCTCTAATAAAATAGTATGAAGAGATCTCAAAAATATATCAGGGGTGTCAAAGAATAGAATTCCTTCAGATAAATACGATTAAGCATAAAAGCAACAAGTGATAAACTAAGAGAAGTTCACACAACTAGGCTATCTTTAGGGAAATACTCATAAAAAGAATAACCAAAATAATGAAGGAAGAGAGCAGTAAAACAAATAAGATGTTAAACTTATGTTTTAAATCTATGTTCTAAAGAATAATCTTTTCCAAAACAGAGAGTAATTATGAAGCAATGAAGACTCAGTAAAATACATATTAATCAAATACAGATTTGAATGTACATATGAATTCATAGCCAGCATGGAATAAACATTTAATATTCAAAGATAACAAGTAAATTCCTAAATATTTCAGTTTTATTTAATTTTTCCCTAGTCCTGAAAACAATTCTTACAAAATGTATTCTGATTTAAATAAATTCAGAAAATAATTTCCTTCAAAGATACATTTTATAGCATATTTATCTAGTCACTAGAAACCATGAAAACAGAGCCAGTAAAAATCAAATGAAATAAATTATATACTCATTTGCAAGTATGGAATCCCAGAATACTGGTGCAAGGAATATTGATAAGGATTAACTGGTCTGATTCCCCTTATCCTTGTTTTTATTTTTTCTTTATGCTCACACTTTCTCTTCATGTATTGAAATTTTTCTTATGTAGAAGAAAAGTACATTACTTCTTACACATATTGTATAAATAACATATATGTTACAAATTGCTTGAGATTCTTTTAAGAACAGCAAAATACAAATTAATTTATTTATTTTCCTCTTTTGCTTGTTAATGGAAGGCTTAGAAAGATCAACTGGCTCAGCCAAGCCCATTAACTAGAAAGTCAGATACCAGAGGAAGCCCCTGAGGCCCAGCTCTTTGTACAGTTTGTCTATTGTTTGTTTGAATATGTCAGTCACCAGGAAGTGTCAGCAAATTAATAATACATAGAGACTTTTCATGTACAAAAGAAAGCCACAAATCATCCAAAATATTATCTTTAATACAGAATGTTTTATGTGCATAACTCTATGTGTGCACAAAGAACAATAAATTTTCAAAGATACTTACATAAAAGATTATCATATTGGATTTCATTTTTACCAAATATGTGAAGAAATATGTCAGGCAACTTGCAAAGTTGGAAAAATAGGATCAGCACCACAATTTGCAGCAATTCAATATGAAGGAGTACTATGATAAATACAGTTTTGTTTTGTTTTTGTTTTTAGCACCAGGGATCAAACTCATGACCCTGAACTTGCCAGGCAGGTGCTGTGCAGCTGAACTATACCCCCAGCCCACGAGATTTCTATGATGGTGTTCCTTCCACTGTAGTCCACAGACCACTGGTTGTGAGGTAGGTGAATTGCTGTTTCATTGGAAAAGGCTACGTTGTTCAAATACATCTATAAACTATTTAGTTAGAGAACATCATTCAAGTTCCACTACCATATAGGAGCTCAGATGTTTTAGTGTGCAGAGATGCTCAGTGTATCTCCCAAGTGGCAGGAAAACAGCTTTTGACCTGGAAACCATTCTGTAACAGATCTCAAAGGATTTGTGTCCTTGGAAGGATTTGTTTAAAATGCTGTTATATTATGTGGTCTACAACTCTCATTTATTACATATTACATGCCAAATATGATGTTTTCATCTAATTTAGTAAGAAGGACACCTAAAGAACTTGAGTAAATATGTAGCAGGCAGGAAATATTTTCCCTTGATAATAACGAATTCCTTGCTTCCAGGCTTACCTTCGTAATAAAAGTATAATACTAAATTTCCCTGTATATATCATATTGTAAGTTTTGCTAAGAATCACTCCCTCTATATCATGACCTCTATTTACAAGGCAAATATTTACAGGAGTGTTAAATCAGTCAAGACATGGCAATCAGGTCATGATTTCATACTTCAAGAAAAAGCAAAATGTTATTTTCAGCACTGTTTTTAATGGAAATGTCCATTGGAGAATGAGTGATGATTTTTAACAACAATGTATACACACACCTTTAAATGTTATATAGAAGAAGGAGATTTGTAGGGCGAAAAGTCTTCACGAACCAATCTTTGAGAATAAGCAAATTCAAGAAAACTGTCAAAATCGAGAATAAACTGAGCAGGTGTTATTTGCCAAAACGAAGTTAAATTTTATTTCTCTGAAAATAACTCAGTATCACTGTTCATGTTTTACTTGCATTGATCACCATTTAAAGTAACCTTGGTAAAATGTGGTGACACATGCAAGAGTCGGAAGTCAAGCACACACCAATCAGAATGCATGACTACAGTGAACATATTTTCAGTCCACCTCTTCAGCTGCATTGCATGCTCTGCAATCCATGCTGTACCACAGGTTGTTAACTCAAGATTTTATATAATAAAACTAATAAAACTCTGAGGTGACTTATTTCAGGAGGTGATTTTTCTTAGTATTTTGTATAACTGTAGACTCATGAAGAATAGAATCAGGTGCAAAGCACTTTATTTTTGACTGTTCAATGTGGTAACCACCAGCCACATAGAACTATTTAAATTTAAATTAATTAAAATTATATAGGGCTAAATATCCACTCCTCAGTTCCAGTGGGCCTCTTTCAAGTGTGCAAGGGTTACATGTAGTTTGTGGCTGATGTACAGGACAGTGCAGATATGGAACATTCACACTGTCACAAAACACTCTATTGGACAGCCCTATGGGCCCTGCTGTCTCTTATGTGGTCGCCATCTACGTGAAGATCACATACATAAAAATTCTCCTTTTCCAAATTTAACTTTTTGTCCAAACACATGAAGTGACTTATGTAAAATCAGACCTTTTTTTAAAAGCTCAGAGGAATCTGATTTTGTGATTAATCATGTATGTCTGTGTATTCTGGGTCCATAACAAGATTCAACTTCAGGCAACCATAGTTACTCTGTCAGGATGGATTAGGTTTCTATTTTCTAGAGTTTAAAGAAGTCATGTATGTTTTGTTTCCTCTTGCCTGTTTTGCTACACATTTGCTAGGCTCACTAATTTGTTCTAATAGCATTTATGTAGATATTTTAGGTATTTCTACAGATCCCTTATTATTTGGGATTATACACATCTTCATACCTTGAATTCTAATCAGTGTGTCTTTTATTTCTTTATTTAGGCTTATTTGGCCTGAAGAACATTGAACGAAGTTGTAAGAGTGAACATTTTGCCTTATTCTTGACTTTAGGGGGAAGTATTCGGTCTTTCATCATTAAGTGTGATGTTAGTGTATGTTATGTCTGTCTGTCGTTCTGTCTGTCTCTCAAAACTCAATGCATATGCAATTGTGGGAGTTTGTAGTGGAGCGTTCATAAGACTGTCTATAGGATAGGCAGTCAAACAGGAGTATGAATGAATGCAAGTATAGGTTGGGTTGGAACCTATGAAGGACTGGAACCCACGTAGGTTTTCAGATCTGTCAACTTCAATGATGTGGGTATCTTAGAGCAGATGCTGATGCCCTAAATTACAGATGAAACACACACCTGGACCAGGGGTTAGTGATTCTGAACAGGAATTCAGTAGAGGGTGAAGCAATTGTGAGTCCAGTTGCTGTCCCATTCTAGTGATGAAAGTCAATAGAGCAAGAAGGTATTATCAACTTACCTGGATTAAGAAATGCCTCACAGATCAGCAAAGTGCACTTTTGGGTATGACTGTGGAGGCTGTGACCTCAGGGACTATATCTGTCTCCTGCCTCCTTTCTCTCTGATGCTCTTTCCCGTCGCACTACATCCTGGCCACCACAGAATGAGCACATTTGCTCTACCACATCTTTCCTCCATGATGTTTCTTCCTTGGAACCAGCAGACAATGGTCCAAAACTTCTGAAACTTTGAGCCAAAATTTTTTCCCTTCAAGCTATGCATATTAGGTATTTTCTCCCAGAAAGGGGGAAAGCTGACCAATATAGAAAATTCATATTGCAGAAGTGCAGTTGTTGCTGAAATTAGACAATATGCTGTAATTATGACAATGTGGTTTAGAAAACTTTGAAACTTATTTGAAGGAAGAGTTTGGAAATGTGGGCTGGAGACAGTCTAGAATGCTGTAAGCAGAGCTTGATGGGCAATTCTGCTGGCAATTCAGAAGACCAGAATACTGATAGAAATGTGAACAATAAAAAATGTGCTCACCAAGTTTCGTATGGGAATGAGGATTCTATTCAAAATTGGATTAGAAGTTATGCTTGTTTCATTCTGGCCAAAAAAATTTTTTTTGTATATATTTTGTTTATGCCCTGAAATGTTTTTGTGGGGACACAAAAAATGGTGGCCTCAAATCTGTAATCTTTACTCTTATTTTAATTTGGATGTCAATTCTGGTTTAAAATGATGTGTTTGAGTGCCAGGTTGACAATGGTTGGACTGTGATGGTTAATCTAAACTATTGACTGAATTTAGAGATACTTAGTGGGTTAGTGAAGCAGAAATGTGACCAGGGAGACTACATCTGATATCTGGCCCTTTCCTCTCTAACTCTTCCCTTGGCTTCTGTTTCCTAGATGCCATGGAGTAAGCAGAATTGCTCTGACACACTCTTCTGCTATGATATTTCTGTTTTGAAATCAGCTGGTGATAGACTAAAACCTCTGAAGCCATAAACCAAATAAACCTCTCCATTACAGTTTTAGGTGTCAGGTATTCTATGGAAGCAGCGGGAAAGGTGATCAACAAGCACATGTCTGCTCCCGTCTTTCTAGCATAAATAGAAATCGGTGGTCGTTCCTTTGATGACCTCCAAATCTCATGCACAAATGTCTCTTTGGGGTTCAGTGTACTTAGACACAAAGGAAAAAGAATTTGGAGAAACACTGTAAGGCCTAATCAAGTTGATGAATTACACAGCCCCCATGCCTTCTATTTCTAATTTTGTCAGACATTTTATCATGTACATATGTTAATTCTGTTAAATGAATTTTCTGCTACTTTTGAGGTCAAGATATAAAGTTGGGTTTTTTTCAAGTTTTATGATAAATTACATTGAAAGATTTCTAGATGGTAAGCCAACCTTGCTTTTCTGGGTTAGTCTGCACCTCATCATTAGATAATTATGCATTCGTTTTGCTTATCTGTTCATGAAGAATATGAATGAGTATTTTTTTTCTTCAGTATCAGGTTTTAGTACAAAAGTAATTGTTGGTATAAAATTGGTAGTCTTTCTTTCTTCAATGCTTTGTAAAATTCTCCAACAGATTCCCCTGATTCAGAGGATTTTATGTGAGTATTTTTAGTTACAAACCCAACTTTTTTTTGCTCACTAGAGAGTCATTGGGAGTGCTGTTTACTTTTAGAGGATCTTCACAGGAGACCTTTTATTTTAAAAATCTCTTGGAGGTAATTAGTGAGTTCAGGAGGGTGGCAAGACATAAGATCAACATTAAAATTCATTTTCTATGTAAGGTTTATGTAACATAAACTCCAAAGAATTAGAATATCATATTGATAAACACATGAATACCCAAATTAAAGGTACAGTACCATTTCCAGTTGTGGCAAAGGTTAAATAACCAAGCATAAATATAGCAAAATGTGTACAAGACTTGAATGTTGAAAACTACAAAATACTGATGACACAAATAAAACGAGATAAAAATAAATGCCCAAGACTTGGGAGACTAAATATGGTAAAGACATTAACACTTCTTAAAGTGATTCATAGGTTTAATGCAATTCCTATCAATATTCTACTGAGATTTTTTTTTAGACAATAGACATGGTTATTCTAAAATGCATATGAAAATTTTAAAAAACTAGAATTAATACATCATGGCAGAAGGGGATGGGGGAGAAACACTGCTGACTTCATAAAGGTTGGGAGGCAGAGTCCAGGGAGAAAGCACCAGAAAGAAAGGGACCAGAGTTGTGTTTCAGTCTTCAAACTACTTTCCCACCATCACAGTTAGAAGCATATTTTACTCATCTGCTAGGCATCTCTTAATCCAGTCAAGTTGACAAAAGAACTAGAACTAGAACAAAAACTAAACTAAAACTAAAGTACAAGGAATCAGTCTACCAGTAATCAAGAATTAATAGGCAGCTACAGTAACTAAGATTGTATAGTATTGGTGGAAGTTTAGATGCATAAATCAATGAGTCAGAATATAGCACCCAGAAATAGATCTACATCAATATGTCCAACTGTATTCCACAAAGGATAGGAAAACTGAATATTGGAACAAATTAAGTATCCCTGAGTAAAAGAATAAAGCTTTCAATAAAAACTGATGTATTAAGTGGATTGTTATAATGAAAATAAACAATGCATATTTACCTATATCTTATTGTATGTTTCGTATACAAAACCAATTCCAAATATAAAAGGTAACCCAAGAAAAGTTTTAAGTGAAAATTTAGAAGAACATTTCTATGACAAAAACAAAGAAAATTTAAAAATTGAACAATGCTTAGGTTTAGAATTATTTATCTAAAGACACTATTAAGAGAATAAAAGGGCAAGTCAAAGAATGGGATAAAATATCCCACAAAAATATAAACAATATGTATTTGGAATTTTCAGGACAGTTCTTCAGGGGACCTTGAACCAACCCAGTTCTCACCCCATTGGGGCTTGTATTTCTCAAGAACAACTGCAGAATTTGCTGGAAATGCAATATCCTGCAATACAGGGAACTCCCTAGAACAGCCTAGACTCTGTTCCAGGTACCTCCTGAGACAGAATATCCTCCAACATTTTAGCATGATGTGCTTGCTATTTTACTCCCAAGGTATAACACCCATGGTAGTTGCTTTCCAAGGCTCTTTAGACGTGGTGCAAGCAGGACCTGTGCAGTTGCGACTCCACCTGCCCTATGCACCTTTCCTGAGGCTCTGGGGACGAGCTTGTGATCTAGCTTAAGGTTCAACTGTTGCTTGAAGCCTATCTGATAAATTTACTTTGTGTAATTTGAATGTGTAGCTCTGTCACTTATGTCATATAAGATGGCAGACAGTGTATAGCGAACCTGCTTCACAACAATATATATAGAATCCCTAAAAACAGAAAAAAATACAAAAAGAAGGTTGGGAGAATACTTTAAAATGGCTAACAGACATAAAAAATGAGGGTTGTGGGTGTTTGGTCCTGGGACTAACCCCCAGCACTGCCAAAAGCAAAGGTAAAAAGAAAAATGTTCCACTTTTTTGCCATCAGGAAACTAGAAATTAAAACTGCAAAATATTACAGCTTCTAGAATGATTTGATGAAGAAAAAATTGTCTTGGCAAGACACTGAGGAAAATCAAATCTGTCAAATACTTCTCTGAGTGTAAATGGGTGCAATGATTGTCAGCAAAATGGTCTAATGTAACACATACATACCTGACTCAGCTCTCAGTCCTGCTCCTATGTGTAACATAATGGCACTTATACATTTATTTACTAAAATGCATGAATTAGAATAGCCATGGTATCATTTTTCATAATTACCCTAAACCCAAAGCCTCCTAAATATCAAACTATACAATGAGTTTAAAAATGTGATTAGATATACTCTTAGGTAAAACTTAGGTGAATACACCAAATATTGTAAGCAAAAGAAGACAGAAACAAACAAACAAAAAACATATCTTCTATGTTTCCACTCATAAGAAGGAAAGTACAGGAAAAATGAGTATCTGCTCTTGGAAGTTAGGGTAGTAACTAGTTACCCTTGGGGATAGTCTCTACAACAGTCACGCCAGACCTTCCAGAATGTTGGTAATGCTTTGTTTATTGATATAGATGATGATTATACAAACGAGTTCATTTGTCATTGTACATCAATTTGCACAATGATGAAGTGTGTAATTTTTGGTGCTCACTGTACACCTATAAAATATTTTAAAGGCAGCTTAATAATTTTTACCATGATATTTTTGACATTTATTAATGATTAAAGGAAAAATGAAAATGCTTTCAAAATATAAAATTTGAGCCGTTTTGATATTTTTTCTGATCTTCATTATGTTGAATGTTTTTAGCTGAATGTGATTTGCTTAGTGTAATATGAAGGTATGTTATTTTTAGCTGTCTAATGTTTTAGGCTTTAACTTTAATTATCTGCAAGACATTTTTATGTATCAAAGTGAAGGTTAGTAAAACTACTGTCTTCTGAGTTGTGGTCTATTTTGCATTTTATCAAATTATGGTAGAGATTTATCTTTGTTTACTTTTTCCCAAATTCCTCAAGCCACTTTCCAACACTGCCTCACATCAAGTATAGACAGGGATCCTCCAATTTACTTCTCAAGAATAGGAGACAAGAGTTTTCCAACTATACTGAAATGTTTCAAATAATTGAGGGAATTCAGAGAATACAAAGGAAAAAAATAATTGTAAAGTTGTATTAGGAAACATTTGTTTGTTAAATTGCATGATCTATTTTTTTCAAGAATAGCTTTAGGTTCACAAAAATAAAGTGGCTTATGCAGAGATTTTCCATACACTTTCTGCATATGCACACAGCTTTCCATCCCATGAAAAACCATATTAGAGTGGTACATTTGTTACGAAGAACTTACACTGACAAATTATCAGGTAAAGTCCATGGTCTGCATGGGGTTCACTCTTGGAAATATAGTACATGCTATGAAGATTGGCAAGTGTATAATGTGTCCACCATTAGAGAATCAGAGTAGTTTGAGTTCCCTAAAAGTCATCTGTTTTCCATCTATTTGCACTTTTGTCACCTCTATGCCTTGGCAACCATTGTCATTTTACTATCTTTAGACTTTTGCCTTTATCTGAATGCTGTATATTAGAATATTAAAGTATGCAGCCTTTTCAAAGTGGCTTCTTTCATTCCATACTGGACTATGTGTTTTAGTTTCCTCCACATCTCTTCACAGCTTGATAGCTCACTTGTTTTTAATACTGAATAATATTTCACTGTCTGGTTGTACCACAGTTTATTTATCTTCTCACTTAGTGAAAGAGATCCTATTTCCTTCCAAACTTTGGTAATTATGAATTTACTATAAATATATGTGTGCATGTTTTTGCGTCAACATAATATGTCAACTTATTTGGGTAAAACTAAGGGCATGATTGGGGCTCATATAGTAAGATTATGTTTCATTGTATAAGAAGCACCCAAACTGTGCTCCGAAGTGGCCCATGCCATTTTGAATTTTTCACTAGTAGTTAATGAGTGTTTCTATTGTCCTAGAGTTAGCAAGACCAATTTACAATGAATCCATGTCCACTTTCAAATAAAACTACAGCACTTCCCAAATAGTTGTGAATACCTTATAACATATATTCATTGCTATAAATTTCACCCTAAGCAGTTTATCCTACACTGCATGTGTTTTGAAAAGCCATATTTTACTTTTAGGTCAAATATTTTTACGTTTCCCTTGAGAATTCTCCTTTGATGGATGTATTATTTAGAATTTATCTGCAAATATTTCTTGATTTTCCAACTACCTTTCTGTTATTGATTTCTAGCTTAATTCCCTATGTTTTGAGAACAGATTTCTTTATTTTGAAATTCGTTAAGATGTGCTTGCTTAACAGAACACAATGTAGTCTATCTTGGAGAGTGTTCTATGTGAATTTGAGAATAATTTATGTTCTGCTGTATTTTGATGAAATTGTTGATAGATATAAATTATGTCTAGTTTATTGATGGTGTTTTTGAGTTCAGTTGTCATTACTGATTTTCTGCCTGCTGGATCTGTCTATGTCTAATAGAGGAGTATTGAAATCTCCAATTATAACAGAAAATTCATTTTTTCTTCCTTGTAGTTTTACAAGTTTTATATTACACATTTCGATGCTTTTTGGTTAGGAGTAGAAACACGAAGGATTATGTCTCTTTGGATAATTGGCCTCATTATCATGTAATATCCTTTCTTTATCCATGATCATTTTTCTTTCTATGAAGCCTGCTTTGTTTGAAACTATTATAGCTACTATTTTTGCTTTCACAGAGTGTATCTTTTCCCATTCACCACCTTTAGTCTGCATATGTCTTTTTGCTTATGGTAGTTTCTTGCAGAAAATATCAAGTTAGATCTTGTTTTTTAATCCACCCCGACAATCCCTCTTCTTAAATTGAAGCAGTTAGACCAATGACATTCAAAGTGACTATTGATATGTCAGGTTGCTCTCTACCACATTCATTTGTATTTTCTACTCACTGTCCTTGTCCTTTTTTTTCTATTTTCTGTTTCTTATTCTCTTACAGTCTTTTGTGGTTTTAACTGAGCATGTTGTATGACTCACTTTTTGTCCTTTTGTAGGGTGGCAGGTGTACCTCTTTATTTTTAGAGGTTTCTTTTATCTTCCCTTTAATGCTTTGCATAATTCCTTCACTTACTTCCTTTATACGTAAGTGTGTAAATACATCGTCAATATTATTTGAAAAAATTTTTGTCTGTTACGTGACTTAAGAATAAGAACAACAAAAGTTTTATCTTCACTTATTCCTTCTATGCCTTTCCATTCTTTATGTAGGGCTGAGTTTCTGATCTGTACCGTATTTCTTTTTCTGAAAAACTTCTAATATTTCTTACAAAGCAGGTTTACTGGAAACAAGTTCTTTCAACTTTTGCTCTTCTGAGGAAGTATTTCTCCTTCACTTTTGAAAGATAATTTCACAGGATACAGAATTCTGTGTTGGCTTTTCCTCTCAACGCTATAAATATTTTCCTCTACTCTCTTCTTGCTTGCATGGTTTCTGAGGAAAAGTCAGACATAATTCCTACCTTTGCTCCCCTATAGACAAGGTGTTTTTTCCCTCCTCTGGTTTCTTTCCAGACTTTTTCTTTATCTTTGATTTTTGTAAGGTTTGAACTTTATACACCACAGTGTGGTTCTTTCTGAGTCGATCCTGTTTGGTGTCCTCTAAGCCTTCTGCAGCGGTACAGCTTGCTGTAAACATTAACAAGGGAAAATCATCACTCATTATTGGGTCTTATATTTATTCTATTCCTTTTGTTCTCTTTCTTGTACTTCTGTTATGCACACATAACACTTTTTTGTAATTGTCCCACAGTTCTGGCTATTTTGCCAAACTGAAAACTGGATCTCCAATTGCTCCTTTTTTAAAATTAACAAACATTTAAAGGAAAGGCAGAGTTCATGTACCTTTCAAAAATGCAGTATTAACTAACAGGGATATGTTCTCTAAAACCCACAAGGTTGAAAAGACCAAAAATAAAAACAAAAATTTCCCCAAATTCTATTTTATACAAAAATTGAAACCAACTTAATCCTAAATTTTCTTCATTTCTCTCATCCAAGTATTTTCTTTGCTTTAAAATAAGGAACATTGAAATGTTGAACTCCCACAACTGCGTTGAGTTCTACTCAAAAAAATATTGCTGTCAGTATAAGGAAAGGGATTCAAGAAACCACATTCTCTTTCCCACTATGACCATAAGTAAAAATGACAAATAATCCACGTTGTTCCTAACCGTAGTCATGATAAGAATCTAATTACTGGATGAGTTTTGTTAGGATATATATTGAACTTGTCTTCTTATAAGAATATTATTTAATTTGTTACAACTTTCAATTTAAAAAATTCCATGAAATATTTAAAGTCAAGTTTTAACACTGTGTAAAAGAATGAAATTAGAATATTTATCTTCATGAAAGTATTTATCTTCATGAAAGTATATTGCTTTTTCCCACTCCCATTCCTCAAATTCCTTACAATTAATATGATCTATATATATGCCTAAATTGTACCAATAAACTTAAATAAACTTTAAAAAAAGGAGTATATTAGAATTTTTTCCCCAATCCTGTCAAGAGGGGAACTAGCAAGAGTAAAACTAAGCCATTCAAACCACAGCTTAGAAACAAGGAGATTTGTTCTGTTAGTCAAGAAAGAAATGTCCAAATATGTCTGAATAAGATTACTAAATTATGTATAAGACTGGCTGTCTAAAACATAATAAATTACATTATCGCTATTTGCTGGTTAACCTCTAACTTTAAAGAGCTGTAAACTACATACACATATATCAGTTGTGGGTTGTTAGTCTAATATACTGTAGCCACAGGGTTACACCTTGAAGATTATCAGATGAGCATGAAGTAGAAATTTTTTAAAGTACTCTGACATAATATTAAAAGCAATTATTCCTTTGTCTCTTTCCAGATGTAGCTTCATTTTCATCTTGTTTTCTACACCAGGATATTTTTTGGGTTCCGGGGAATAAAGCAAAAACACTCATCCTTTGCACATCTTTGCTGGAGGTTTATTTACAATGTACAACCCAGACACACCAGGTGTAGCATACTAAAAGAATTTCTCAGGAAAAAAAATCAGTATATAGCAGCCCCAGAAGACCCTCATTTATCTTCCAGCTAGTAAATTCCATCAGTATGTTTAAAGGAGGTCAAAACTGCCTGAGGTGTCCCCAAGGAGGATAAAACAAAGTTGCAGACCCATCACAAACCTATCTTCCCCGGGTGTACAACAGTGTTCCCATGAATATCATAGCATTTGTTTTGGTAATGGCAGGTCGAACATTTTTTAAAAGGCAAAATCATGACTTCCAAGCAAATATAAAAAGAACACACTGAAGATTTATGTAACTCCTAATAGGCAAATCAGCAAAATGTTTGGCTGGTTCAAGGGAGAATTCAAAAAATACACCCATCTATAGGCAACTTGGAATGCTGAAATGCATTTATAATTAAATGCTAGGCTGGTCAGCATTAACTGGACAGTAATAAGTTGCTTTCCACAAGATTAAATTCATTAGCATTTCTAGGAAAAATAATAAATTACAGCATGATACATCTCCTACAGCCTACAGAATTATAGCTTAAAAACAATGAATTAGAAAACCCAGAAGGAGAGGCTATACAGAAAACCCAGCAATCTTTTGTGTAGGAGTGTATGCATTTCAAAATGTTTCACAGTTTTTCCTGACTGCAGAAATTTTGTCAGGCATTTACCTAGAAATAGATTTGCTGGATGTGGAGTATTCATATCTTCTGGTTTAACGGATATTGTCAAATATTTTCCCACCACATGATTGCACCAGTCTATACACTTAACACCCATATAGGACTCTTTTTATATGTTTGAAAATTAGAAAGTCCTGACACTAGTTCCAATGAATGAATTTATTCCAGAATGAATTTTCACTTTAAACAATCTCCTTTATAATTCTCATAAATTCTAAATTTTAGGGCTATGATCTAGTAAATAATACACCTAGTCTTTATCTATGTTCCAGGCACAGAGCTTCAAAACTCTTGTAATTTCCTGAGTGTTAAGTGTTTCTAAGCAACTCATGGTGGACTCCTAGATGGCTTCAGGACGAGGGCCAGTCACTGAAAGGCCCATCACTTTGCTAAAGGGTTGGAACTTTGGCCAGCCTGACCCCAAAGAAAGGAGGAGAGTTTGAGTTTGATTGTGTGGCTCACTGTAAAATAGATCATGCCTTCATAATTGCAATAGTGTGACTCTCTAATATCCTTCAAATACTCATTCATTAAAGCTTTGGTCCCCAGGGTAATCCTATTGGAAGACAGTGGAATGCTTAAGAGAAGGAGTCAAGTGGGAGGTATTTAAGTCACTTGAGGTCTTTCCTCAAAGGGGACTGTGGGGCCCAGGACCTTCCTTGCTTGCTTTTGCTTCTTGGCTCAGAGGTAAGCACTTTTGCTCTGCCATGCTCTCCCACCCTGACGCACTACTTTGCCACAGGCTCAAAACAGTGGCTCCAACTGTTTTAATCATGGACTGGAACTTCCCAAGACCATTGACCCAAAACAAACTCTTTCTCTATGAAAGTTAATCATCTCAGGTATTTGTGATACTAACACAACAATAAAACTTCAATAAAATCTCTCGACTCAAAGCTTTGTGGAGCCTTTTGGTTGGAAGACACATTGCTGCACCAGGAAGGTAGCAGGCCTGGCCTCAGTAGGGGCCACGGACCTCTGTACTGCCTCCCAGACTGATTTCCTATGTATTCTTCATAGTAAAACTGTAGTCATACCATAGCGTTTTTCAGGGAGTCTAAAAGCTGTTCTGTTAAGTTATTCAAACTGAGGGGCTCTTAGGAACCTCTAACTCGCTAGCGTGTTGGTGATGAGTGATCTGTAGGTATCGTTTGCAGCAGGTATTAATGTAATACCAGTCTTATGAAGAAGCATAGGGCCCTTAAACCTAGAGTGACAAGATGCTTAGTAGTTAGTGTCAGCACTAGAAGCCAGTACACACAGTTGTTTTACACCAGTTGAGGTTGAAACAGAACACTACCTTAATACAGTATAGGGGTGTATTCTGCTCTTTGGAATTTTATATGAAGATATGAAGGCAAAGATAAGAAAGAGATGTATGCATTTTCATATGGGTTTCCTTGCAAAGAAATGAAAAGAATCATGCTGCACACATTGGAGAGATCAAAGCCAGGAAGGAACATCAGAGAGCAAAAGAGACAAAAGGCTTTGTAGATTTTTCCTTTGGGAATACGTGGGAGACTTTTAAATAAGTTTAACTGTCATTCAAAAAAATAATAATTATATAAAAATGCCTTTCACTGAATGTGCTGAAGGAGTAATGAATTATTAAAACAAAAATACCACCAAATTAAGCAAAAAACTGTTATGAGAGATAACAAGCTATAATACAATGGAGAAATTGCTAAATTAATATTAGGGTTAAGTTCTATTTCTTGTTTATTATGGATTATTAGTCTCTAGATATATTCAATTTTTATTCTTTTACATCATAAAAATATTGTTCATCAAAATTAATCTAAAGACAATATATGAGAACTATAATTACCAAAGAATAATGTAGAGAGCAAATACAGACACACATGCAAACACAGAGAGAGAGAGAGAGAGAAGAAATGGGGCAACCATGGAGTATAAAATTATTCATTTGTCCCCAAAGCTTTGTAAGAAATTGGTGTTAAGTTTTTATTCTTAGGAATTAGAGAAAGAGAATATATCTCATTTTTTAATGTTCCTCCAAGTCACTGAAAGAAATCTCTGAGGTAAATTTAGTTTTTAACTCAATCTAAAAATTTTATATGATTTTTATCTTTCTATAGTGCTCTCTTATTTTTCAATTCTAGCTTTCATAGCATAATTATATGCGTGGTTCTGATTAAAAAGCCTCTTGAAACCTCTCTGGATGAGGGAGATGTAAATGAACAATGAACAAATACAGAAAGTTCAGAACAGAGATGAATTATCTTAAGAATTTTAAAGCTAAGATCTTCAAAGGTAGAAACAAATAAGCAGAGACAAGGGAGCCAAAACTAGCTGAAAAGTTAGCAGCAAAGTTTCAAATACACAAAATAACTTCCTAGACATATGATATACATCTTGATTTAGTTTCCAGAAATCAGAACCAAAAGAATATTTCCTGCTCCTTGATAATCTCTCCTGCCCTCACCAGATACAATCCACATTTTCTGGCACACTTAAGCCAATGTCATACTGGCTACACTGTAATTTCTACTTTTTTTTTATCCAGTAGGAAAATGTGTTATCAAAAAAACCCTCTCCCATTCCCAAATTATCATAAAATGCCTGAAATTAAACAAATATTTAGTAAAAAAAAATTTGCTTTCAAA
>RJWT010008532.1:0-26178 GCA_004365215.1 Cuniculus paca | reverse complement strand
AAAGCTGATCAGAACAGAACAATGCAAGCATACAGGTCTTCAAAACATAACTACAGGAAATTAACAATGGCTGCTCTAGTGTCTCCTGTTTTCTTTGAAATGGTTGTCCATACCTTCACACACAATAAATTCAGATAAAACAAAATTATATAAAACCAGATAAAACAAAAGAGTGAAAGCATTACAGGCCTTCAAACCATACAATAAGAAATCAACAATGGGTACTTTAATGGCCTTTGTTTTCTTCAAAAAAGCTGTTCATATCTTCTCACATATTGCAATCAAATAGGAGAAAACAGATTTAAACCAATCAAATCAAACAACAAAATCATTATTGGACTTCAGAACATGAAGATAAGATATCAGCTATGACTACCATAATGTCTCATTTTCTTCAAAGAAGCTGTTCATACCATCACACATAATGAAATCTGTTCTTGTAAACTCTTTAGGAGTAATTCCAGGCATGTATATGCCTATTCATGTACATCTATCCTATCTGTGCTAGAGGGAACAGCAGAACAAAGCACAAGAAAACAAACAAATGAACAAAAAATAAAGACAGAAATATAACAATAATAGCCCCAAACAATAACAGTATAGGCTTTGTAAACGAGGTGATAGGAAGATACTAAAAGGTTGTTATTTTGTAACTGTCTTCAAGAATTGCTCAGATTACCAGGTATAGGCATACAGAATTGGTCCAGTCCTATGAATATTAACTGCTTTGTTCTAAGAACTAATAACATTAGTAGTATAATCAATATATATATAAAACGTTTGTTTTCCCTTCCTTCTTTTCTCCTTTTCCCTGAGTTGTTTTTTCCTTTAGGAGTTTCTTACCCTTTTCCCATATTTATTGGGAATTTTGAATCTTATTGAGTCTTTCAGTTTGTTACACTAGGGAGACAATACGGTGTTTACACATGTGAGTTTGATTTATTTCACTTATGAGTATGGTCTCAAGCTGCAACCTATTACCTATAAAAGCCTCAATGTGAACCTTCTTTATAGCTGAATAACACTCCATTGTATAAAAGTACCACCTCCTTTTTATCCATTCCTCAGTTGATGGGCATTTGGGTTGTTTCTAAGATTTGGTTATTACAAATTGTGCTGCTATAAACATGGGTGCACACATATCACTGTGGTATGATGATTTCACTTCTTCTGGGAATATACCGAGAAGCGGAATAGCTGGGTCAAATGGGACTTCCAATCCTAACTTTTTGAGGAACCTCCAGACTGATTTCCACAGTGGTTGCACCAGTCTACACTCCCACCAACTGTAGAGAAGGGTTCCTTTTTCCCCACAGCCTCTCCAGCATTTGTTATTGGTTGTTTTCTTGATCCTGGCCATTCTTTCCGGAGTGAGATGCAATCTCAGAGTTGTTTTAATTTGCATTTCTCTAATGACCAATGATGCTGAACATTTTTTCATGTATTTATTTGCCATTTGTATTTCTTCAACTGAGAAGTGTGTTTTCATCTTAGATGCCCATTTTGGATTGGGTCTTTGAATTTTGAGGGCCTGATTTTTTTAAATTCTTTATACATTCTAGATAGAAGACCTTTGTCTGAAGGACAGTTGACTAAGATTTTTTTCCCAATTCATGGGTTTTCTTTTGACTCTGTTAGAGATTTCTTTTGACATGCAAAAACTTTTTAATAAGATGAGATCCCAGTTGTTGATTCTAGGAAATATTCCCCATGCAGTCTGATTTCTGTTCATGAATTCTCCACCTACCCCTGTCTTCCTACTTTGTTTTGCAGCAGATTTAGTGTTTCTGTTTTAATATTTAGATCTTTGATCCATTTTGACTTTAGTTTAGTGCATGGTGATAGGCTTGGGTCTAGTTTTAGTTCTTGGCATATGGAAAACCGGTTTTTCCAGCACCACTTATTAAAGAGGCTAGCTTTCTTCCAGTGAACATGTTTGGCCCCTTTGTCGAAGATAAGGTGGCTGAGTATGTTTGTAGTTGGGGTTGTATCTTTTAATCTATTTCATTGATCCTCTGCTCTGTTTTGATTCCAGTACCATGCTGATTTGATTACAGTAGCTTTGTAGTATAATTTCAAGTCTGGGATTGTGATGCCTTCTGCCCTGCCCTTGCTGCCCAGAATTGCTGTTGTTATTCTAGGTCTCTTCTGCTTCAGATGAATTTCAGGAATGATTTCTCTAGATCTGTGAGGTATGCTAATAGTATTTGGATGGGAATTGCATTAAATCTGTATAATAATTTTGGGAGAATAGCCATTTTCACAATGTTTGTTCTTCCTACCAATGAACACGGAATATTTTTCCATTTTCTGAGATCCTCTTTGATTTCTTTTTTCAGAGTACTGTAATTTTCATTGAATAGATCTTTCGCTTCTTTTGTTAGGTTAATTCTTAAGTATTTCATTTGTTTGGCTGCTATTGTAAAGGGTGTGGTTTCTCTTATTTCTCTCTCAGTGCGCTTGTTTTTTGCATCCAGGAATGCTATTGATTTTTGAGTATTGACTTTGTATCCAGCTACATTACTGAATTTGGTTATAATATCTAGAAGTCTTTCAGTGGAGTTTTGTGCATCTTCTATGTAGAGTATCATGTCATCTGCAAATGGTGATAATTTAACTTCTTCCTTTCCTATCCTTATTTGTTTTATTTCTGTCTCTTGTCTAATTGCTCTGGCTAATGTTTCCAGCACTATATTGAATAGGAGCGGTGATAATGGACATCCTTGTCTTGTTCCCGATTTTAGAGTGAAAGCTTTGAGTTTTTGACCATTTAATGTGATACTGGCTGTTGCTTTGTTATAGATGGCTATTATCAGATTGAGGTAAAGACCTTCTACTCTGATTTTCCACAGGGTTCTTATCATGAATGAGTAGACTTTATCAAAAGCTTTTTCTGCATCTATTGAAATGACCATGTGATTCTCATCTTTGGCCCTATTGCTATGGTGTATTATATTTATTGATTTGCATATGTTGAACCATCCTTGCATTCCTGGGATGAATCCCACTTGGTTGTGTTGTGTAATCTTCCTGATGACTTGCTGCATTCTGTTTGTCAGTATTTTATTGGAGATTTTTGCATCAATGTTCATTAGGGAGATTGGCCTGTAGTTCTCTTTTTAGGTTGCATCTTTCTCTGGTTTTGGTATTAGGGTAATGCTTGCTTCCAGGAATGAGTTAGGGAGACTTGCTTCCCTTTCAGTTTCATTGAAGAGTTTGAGGAGTGTTAGTATTAAGTCTTCCTTGAATTTCTTGTAGAATTCAGCTGTGAATCCATCAGGACCTGGACTTTTCTTGGTTGGTAAGGTTCTAATTACATTTTCAGTTTCATTAACTGAAATTGGGTTATTCAGTAGTTTTACATCTTCTTGATCCAGTTTTGGTAATTGATATGTTTCTAGAAATCTCTCCATTTCTTCTGTGTTACCGAACTGATGAGAGTAAAGATTTTCAAAGTATGTGTTGATGATCTTGTTTATTTCCACAGGGTCTGTAGTGATTGCACCCTTTTCATTCCTGATTGCATGGAATTGAGTTTTTTCTTTCCTTTTTAAAATAAGGTTGGTTAGGGGACTTATCAATGTTATTTATTCTTTCAAAGAACCAATTCTTTGATTCGTTGATTCTTTGTATTGTTTTCTTAGTCTCAATTGCATTAGTTTCTGCTCTGATCCTTATGATTTCCTCCCTTCTTTTGGCTTTGGGTTGGACTTGCTCTTCTTTTTCTAGGTATTTGAGATGTAGCATCAGATTGTTTATTTGTGTTCATTCCATTTTCCTGACATGGTAATTCACCACAATAAGTTTCCCTCTGAGGACTGCTTTCTTTGCACCCCACACATTCTGGTAAGTTGTATTTGTATTTTTGTTTGTTTGGAGATACTATTTAATTCCTTCTTTAATTTCCTCTGTGATCCAATGATTGGTCAGAAGTGTATTATTTAATTTCCATGTGTTTATGGAGTTTTTGCAGTTTCTTTTGTCATTAGTTTCCAGTTTGATGGCACTGTGATCAGATAGTATGCATGGGATAATTTTGATTCCTTTGCATTTACTTAAGCATGTTCTATGGGCTAGTATATGGTCTATTCTAGAGAATGTCCCATGTGAAGCTGAGATGGATGTATATGCTGATGTTGTTGGGTGGAAAACTCTGTACACGTCTACCAGGTCCATTTGTTCATAAGTTTGATTAATTTCTGTTATTTCTTTGTCAATTTTCTGTCTAGTTGATCTGTCTCTTTGTGTTAAGGGGGTGTTAAGGTCTTCCACTGTGATTGTGTTATTGATTGTTTGGTTTGTTATTTCTATTAATATTTGTTTTATATAGTTGGGTGCTCCCATATTTGGTGCATATGTATTTAAGATTGTTATTTCTTCCTCTTGGAGTTTTCCCTTAACCAGTATGTAGTGACCTTCTCTATCTCTTTTAATCATTCTTGGTTTGAAGTTCACATTGTCTGCCAACAGAATAGCTAGCTCTGGTTTTTTTTTTTGCGGGGATGGGGGGTCCTGTTGCATGGAATATTGTTTTCCATCCTTTGACTTTCAGTCCATAAATTTCCTTTTGGGTTAGATGGGTTTCTTGTAGACAGCATATGGTTGGATGTTGTTTCTTGATCCATTCTGCCAGTCTGTTTCTTGTGATTGGTGAAATGAGGCTATTTATATTAATGGTTATGACTGATATATACTGACTTATTTTTGTCAAGTTATCTTTTTGCAGTGGTTTCTTTACCTTTTCCCTTTACTTAGTTGTTTGCTCTGCTTGGTGGTTTTTTTCTATTGATCTTTTTGAAGTCATAGCTATTTTCATGTCTATCTAGAGTATCTTTCAGTATTCTTTGCAGGGTTGGTTTGTTGGCCATGAAGTTCTTCAGCTGCTCTTTGTCATGGAAGTATCTTATTTCTCCATTGATTTTGAAGGATAGTTTTGCAGGGTACCTCAGTCTGGAATGGAAGTTGTTTTCCTTTAAGACTCAAAATACTTCACTCCATGCTCTTTTTGACTTCATTGTTTGTGTTGAGAAGTCTGCTGTGATTCTGATGGGCTTTCCTTTATAGATAATCTGCTTCTTTTCTCTAACAGCTTTTAATATTCCATTCTTATGTTGAATTTCTGGGATGCTGATTATTATGTGTCTGGGTGTTGATTTATTTTGGTTATGGCTAATTGGAATTCTATATGCTTCATTTATGTGTATGTCAGTTTCCTTTCCCATGTTTGGGAAATTTTGAGCTATTACTTCTTTAAATAATGTTTTTATATCATTTGTGTTCTGTCCTTTTTCTTTTACACCTATCAGTCTTATATTGTTTTTCCTTGCATCATCTTGCAACTGTTGAATTGTTATTTACTGATTCCTTATTATTTTTAAAAGATCTTTCCTTTCTTGTTCACTAGCTGATGTCATGTCTTTGAGGTCTGAAAGTCTATCTTCACATTCATTGAGGTGGCTTTGCCAGATATCGATGATATTTTTGATTTCCTCAATTCTCTTTGAATCTGTTTCATGCATTCTAATTCTTTCTTGTATTGTTCATTCAATCTTTCCATCTTTTTGCAGTGCTCCTCTATTTTTTTTTAACTATATCTTCTTTAGATGTGTTTAGCATTTCTTTCATTATGTTTATCATTTCTTGTTTTACCTGGGAGATTTTTTCTAATCTCAGTTCCTTTACAGCTTCATGGAGTTGTTTCTTTACTTCAGTTGCTATCATTTCAGAAGTTTCAGTTGTACGGCTTATACTTTCTTCTATGTCTGTGTCTCGTAGGCTTGTTTGGGATGGACTGGAGGTGTGAGATTGCATTTTGCTCTTTTGTTTTGTCATTTTCCTGTGGCAGGTGGATGCAACGTTTCAGTTGTTTCCTGGGTTGAGGATGGCTGTCTGTACTGCACGGAATTTCCTCAGCTGAGACAGGGTGTTAGGCAGACCTTACTGGATACCTATGGGTACTTGAAGTCACCCTACGAGGGGGCAGTATGCTGGCCAGACCTTCAGCATGCCACACTTTGTATGCTAAGGCTCTGTGGCTGTTTGAGGATACAGGGCAGAACCCTGCAAGGTACCGTGCAAGGTTAGGAGACTCCAAGACTAAGTGAAAGTCACAGTGCATGCCTTCAGCTCCAGCCAGGCCTACCACTGTGGCTGCTCTGCTGCTCAGTAGTGGCTGGGTGTAGCCTAGGCAGGACCCCAGGGATGCTTTAAACATCCTGGGCTAAGAGTGGACTTGGTGCAGGTCCCTACCAGGTTGCTCCTGCGGTCACAAGCTGCATGGCTAGGTGAAATTCATTGTGTGCACCTTCTGCTCATGCCAGGCTCTGAGCTGCAGCTGCTCAGCTGCTCTGGGAAGGCTGGGCAGAGCCCAGGCAGGATCCCAGAGGTGCTCCAAACTTCTGGGCCTGATGGCAGACTCGATGTGGGTCCCTACTAGGCTGCTCCTACCACATCTTTTTTATCCATTCTTCAGTTGATGGACATTTGAATTGTTTCCAAGATTTAGCTATTACAAATTGTGCTGCTATAAACATAGGTGAACATATATGACTGTGATATGACGTTTTTAATTTTTCTGGGAAAATACTCAGAAGGGGAATAGCTGTGGAGAATGGGGTCTCTAATCCTAGTTTTCTGAGGAATCTCCACACTGATTTCCATAGTGGTTTCACGAGTCTATACTCCCACTAACAGTGGAGATGGGTTCCTTTTTCCCTACAGCAAATTTCCTCCAGCACTTGTTATTGGTTGACTTCTTGATGATAGTCATTCTTTCTGGAGTGAGATGCAATCTGTGTTGGTTTGATTTGCATTTCTTGAATGACCAATGATGTTGAACATTTTTTCATATACTTGCCATTTGTGTTTCTTCATCTGAGAAGGGTGCATTCATCTCTGATGTGCATTTTGGAATGGGTCTTTGAATTTTGGGGGCCTGATTTTGTAAAGTTCTTTTTATGTTCTAGATAGGAGTCATTTATCTGAAGGATTGTTGGCTAAGATGTTTCCCAATTTGTGGAGTTTTTTTTTTTTTTTTTACTCTGTTGGAGATTTCTTTTGAAATGTGAAAGTTTTTAATAAGGTGAGATCCCAGTTGTTGATTCTGGGAAGCATTTCCTGTGCAGTTTGATTTTTGTTCATGAACTCTCTACTTACCCCTGTCTTCAAGATTTCTACCTACTTTGTCTTCCAGCGGATTTAGTGTTTCTGTTTCAGTATTTAGATCTTTGATCCATTTTGACTTTAGTTTAGTGCATGGTGATACACATGGGTCTAGTTTTAGTTTTTGTTATATGAAAAGTCAGTTTTTCCAGCACCACTTGTTAAAGAGGCTGTCTTTCTTCTGGTGAACTTGTTTGGCCCCTTTGTCAAAGATAAGGTGGTTGAGTGCATTTGTAGTTGTGGGTGTATCTTCTAATCTATTCCATTGATATTCAGGTCTGTTTCTTTTTTGGGAGGGGACAGATCTTTATTTTGGGACCCTTTCTGTTACACATAACAAAAACACACTGAAGTTTCTTTAAACAAAATTGAGAATATCCATGGACTAATCAACTGTGCCCAGAGGCAATGGTCACTCTGACTCAGCCACGATATATAGGCATCTTTACTGAATCCTTTGAGGTGAGTATCCACTCTTTCCCTCATCAATTTCCTTTTAAAGAGTATTTCTTGGCTCTTCTCTATTTTTTCTAGGTAATCAACTCTAAAATCACCATTGCAAGCTTCAAAAGGTATCCTATTTGGATTTTGATTAAATATATAAATTAATTTGAGAAGAACTGACATCTTTATGATAGTCATTGTTATACAGGAACTTGGTAGGAGTCTTATTTATTCAGTCTTATTTTATGGTCTTCAGTAAATTTTATAGTTTTATTTATATCGTTCCTATCCATTTCTTGTTATGGCTATTCTGAGGTTTTTTTCTTTTTAAAAGAACACAACCACACAAAATAAAACAGAGTAGAGTCAATCACAACAAAACAATGAACATGGTATATGACTTCTAAACGGTAAAAAACAGTCAATAACAGCTACCATAATGCCTCTTGTTATCTGCAATATACCTGACCATACCATCAGGGATAAGTAAAATCAAACAAAATACAACAAAATAAAACAGTAAAAACAAAAACAAAACAAAACAAACAAAGCAGAACAACTTAAGCAATACAGAACTTCAAAATACTAGTTAAAGCAGCAGTGGCTATCATAATGCTTCTTGCTATCTTGAGAATAGTTGCCTACAACTTCAGACATTACAATCAAACAACACAGATAGAGTAAAATCGATCAAAACAAAACAATGAAAACAATACAGGGTTTCTAAACAAGATAATTAGACATCTTTGATGGCTGCAATTATATATATCTTTAAAATAGCTGTCCATGCCATCAAGTATAATAAAATCAAACAAAACAGAATAAAAAGAAACTAATTGGAACAATGAAGACCATATGAGTTTCAAATCATAATAATAGATTAACAGTGGCCACTTCCTTCCCTTTTCAGATAATTCCTCACCTTTGACTTTCCCAATATGTATTGTGCATTTTGGATCCCACAAACTCCGTTAGTTTGTTTTAGTAGGGAGACAACACAAAATTCACCCATGTGACTCTGAACAATTTCATCCATGAGCATGATCACCGGTTGCCTCTATCCACCTAAAAGAGCCTTGAGATTATCTTTCTTTATAGCTGAGTATGTTTCTACCACATAAAATACCATGTCTTTCTTATCCATTCTGCAATCAACGGGCAGGCTACCCCTACTTTTTTTCTGGCTCCCGGTCACATAGGGCATTGTTCTGTCTCCTTTGATTTTCAGTCAATGAATTTTCTTTCTAGTTGAATGTGTTTCTTGTATAGAGCATATTGATGAATCCTGTCTCCTGATCCACTCTGCCTGTGTTTCTTTCTATTGGTGCATTGAGGCCCTCTTGCACTGCATTCTCTCTGCCATGCTATTTTCCTACTATTGGCTCCCTATTTTTCCTCTCCATTCAATCGACTTCTCCCACTTGATGGTCCCCCTCTGCTGTTGTTCCTGACACCATGGTCCTTTTTCTCTCTTTCTAGAATGTCCTTTAGTATTCTTTGTAGGGTTGGTTTGGTGGTGATGAATTCCTTGAGTTGTTCTTTGTCATGGAAGTATCTTGTTTCTCCATTAACTTTAAAAGAAAGTTTTGGAGGGTACATCAGTCTGAGTTGGAGTTGTTTTCTTTCAGGATTTGCAATACTTCACTCCAGCCTCTTCTTGACTTGGTGGTTTGTGTTGAGAAGTCTGCTGTGATTCTGTTGGGTTTTCCTTTATAGGTGATCTGTTTCTTTTCTCTAACAGCTCTTAATATTCTATTTTTGACAGGTCTGTTTTTTTGACAGTACCATGTTAATTTTGTCACAGAACCTTTGTAGTATAATTTCAAGTCTGGGATTGTGATGCCTTATGCCTTGCCTTTGTTGCCCAGGATTGCTTTTACTATTCTAGGTCTCCTCTGGTTCCAGATGAATTTCAGGAATGATTTCTCTAGATCTGTGAAGTATCCTAATGATATTTTGATTGGAATTGCATTAAATCTGTATAACAATTTTGGGAGAATGGCCATTTTCACAATATTTGTTCTTCCTATCCATGAATAAGGAATGTCTTTCCATTTTATGAAATCTTCTTTGATTTCTTTTTTCAGAGTAATTTTCAATGTATGTGTCTTTTACCTCCTTTCTCCTAAGTATTTCATTTTTTTGGATGCCATGGTGTGGTTTCTCTTATTTCTCGCTCAGTGAGTTTGTTATTTGTGTACAGGAATGCTATTGATTTTTGAGTGTTGACTTGGTATCCAGCTACATTACTGAATTCAGTTATTAGATCTAGAAGTCTTTCAGTGGAGTTTTGGGGGTCTCCTATGTAGAGCATCATGTCATCTCCTAATAATGGTAATTTAACTTCTTCCTTTCCTATACTTGTTCCTTTTATTTTGCTCTGTTGTCTGATTATTCTGGCTAATATTTTTTCTAGGAATCTGTCCATTTCTTCTATGTTATCAAACCTAGCATTTAGATATTTTAATTCATTTCAATTCAAATGTTAAAAATGTGAAATACTATGTATCCTTTCTTCAACATTGACAGAAATACCTTCATAATGGCCTGGACTACCAGGTTTAAATTAGAAATCTCTATGCTGCAGAGTCCCACATTGAATTGTAAAAGTTGAATCAGTGACTTTTCTGTTGCTGGAACACAATACAGTATACCTGTAACTTAAAAGAGGAGAAGTTTATTTGGCTCATGGTTTCAGAGGTTTCAGTCCATGGCTGTCTGGCTTCAAGGCAGGAACATCATAGTAGAATGGCTTGGGGGTGCAAAGCTGCTTAGTTCAGAGTACAGTGGAAGAATGCCAGAAAGAACCTAGGGACCAGATAAGACCACAAGGTAACACCTCCCTCACCCTCCCAGACATACACAGAAGTGTATTTTACTAATCCCTAGGCCATTGCTGAGCCAATCAAGTTGCCAAGGTTAAGCATCACACCTCAGATTCTTCAGAGTAGATAAGCTGCTCACATGATCTGTGGTCCATCCACTTTCTTTTCACCAACTGACCTTTCACATATACGTGTGAGTAATCCCACATAAAAGTCCAAACTGTAATCAGACCCTGAAATAGGACATGTAGGCCAGGGCAAGCACATACTGGGGCATGGCTCATCCTTAGGAAGATCTCAAAGAGAGACCCCTGCAAGCTGTGAAAGGAAGCTAGTGACAGTTTTGGTATTGTTGCCACACGGGAGGACCAAAGATCCCCAACATAATTTCTTGCAGCAGTGTCAATTATTAGGTGTTTACCATTTTCCAGTTACTGTTTTAAATTACTTATATAAATAGCCCATTTAATCCACACAACTACCACATGAGGAATGTTCAATCATTGCTACTATTTTAGTGATGAGGAAACTGTCATAATGCATGTAAGTGAACTACTGTCCAAGCTACCTAGCCTAATGAAGCCACAGTGTGACTCAATTTGCTCTTAAACTTCAAAGAGATGAGGACAGTTAAAGTCAAAGAATTGTTAAGAATTAATGCTAGAAAGAATCTCAGATATAATCTACTTCTCACCTTCCCAGTAAAGCACAAGAGATAAAAGCCTCAAGTTGCTCACTAGTATTTTCACATGCAAATCTCAAGTGAATATACAATCTGCTGAAGATGAAAAGCCTGATATCTATAAAGTTGGGCTCTTAAATATATCGTGAAGTGTAGGAACAAGCAGTGATTTCTAATGACTGGAGTTTAAGTTTTTTCAGAACAAAGAACCTATATTTTAAAGCATAATTTAAAGTTTGTTCTTATCTACTGTTGGGTTGTCAATTTCATATACACCATTTACCACAAGACCTGTGTTATGCAAGAGGAAGAAAAATAAACTTGGAAGTCACAAAGCATGGCTTGAACTTGCCTAGTTCCTGTATTTGCTGAATTATTGCATAGTAAAATACAACCACTGTCCTGCAGTTTTCGAAGCTTTAATGAATGTTCCACATTGTAGCAAAGTTTTGAAACAATTGCAGTGAGTGCACATTTTATAAGGAGATACTAATCTCTCTAGAACCTTCATGTAATGCTCCAGAAGGCATCAGCACACTGAAAATCAAGCCCATCATCAAACCTGCATTCTGCCTGTTTGTTCCGTGTAAAGGCACCCCACTGTCAAAGGTGATCCCGATGCACCGTATCTCAGAGGCATGAGTACAGGGCTGGCTAGTGCACGTCAGGGTCTTCATCAGAATTGCATTTATGAATAACTCAGATTGCTTCCCTTTAAGGAAACCACATTTTTATCAGCGTTTTAGATCTAGGCCTTTTTCCTATTCCAGGTCTCCTTTCCTTGTCTTTGTGGATTTATAGCTCATTTGACCATATCCTTGACTTGATCCTATATTAAGAAAAAACAAGGTGAGTTCATGCCGAGGAAAAATAACAAAGGAGGGACTTTCCTACAAGATCTTTGAAAAAGGAACATTTGCATAAACCATATATAACCAGAAACTTTGTTTTATGTTTTTCCTTTCTGAATGCTTTGTTACATGCTTTGTTATGTACCTCGCAGTCCCCTTACCCCAGCCCCAACTACTCAGAAAACAACAACTTCACAGTGTTCACAGTGGAACCTTCCTGGTCCAGCCTCATTGTCATGCCTGAATGATTGCATTTACTATCTAGTTCTCCTGTTTCCATTTCTCTCCACTCCTCAGCCCTCAGTCATGTTAAGCTTCCCAGAATGCTGTTGTGATCCTGTCCCTCTTTTGTTCAAGTGTTTCCAAAAACTATAGCATAAACCTCACAAACTTTAGTCTGGAGTTTAAAGCTATTCTGTCATTTTCATCTTGGTTCTCTCCTAAACTAATATAATCTATTTGATATTTCTGACTTCAAAGACTTTGTCTCAGATAGTGAACTCTTCCCATGTTTTTAATTTAGACCTAATCTAGGATCTGATTTTGTCTCTGAATTCTGCTGTCCTTTGACAAGTGGTCTTGGCCATAGTGCACACTGCCTTGGCTTGGATGTACAGATGTTTGCTTTCCTCCCTTCTCCGGATACTCTTAGGGCAACAACTCTATCCTTGTGTGTCCACAGGTCCTGATAACATTTCTTGCAATCATAAATCTTTAGTGAATCTTTAGTTGGTTAATTGAAAGCCACTATCCCATGCCTTATGCTGTCTTCTAAACAAACAAACAAACAAACAAACATGCTTATGTCATTTATCATTTAACTACTGTTTTGATAACCTGTTTTCCTCCTGATAAAGGGGCCAGTTCCAGGGATGCTGAGGTCAAGAACCACAGTCTGTTCTCTCCAGATTGCTTTCAAGAGTGATTTTATTGTGAGTTAGGAAATGGCAATGTACTTTTCATTGCCCACTTTGGCAAGGGTGTTTGAAATCAAACATCTTCTGAGTCAATTTTCATTTCCTTTTCTCTTTACCATTACACACATAGCTGTTTTTATATTGCTTCCTTGAATTGGTCAGGTTGCTGGGCAAGATACCTGACTCCTGAAACTTAAAGAAGTTTATTTGGCTCACAGTTTCAGAGGATTCAGTCCATTCATGGTCAGTTGGTTCCAAGGCAGGTACATCATAGTGGAACAGTATGGCAAAGGAAAGCTTTCTACCTTGTGGTAGCCAAGAACAAGGAGCAGGGAAAGAACAAGAGAGGAAGGGGCCAAGTACTAGATATAGTCCACCAGGTCACACCACTGACCCATCCAGAAACATCCAGAGTGTACTTTACTAATCTCTTAGGCATCTCTCAAGCCAATCAAATTGACGACCTAGATTAACCATCACATTCTCCCTACCTATTAAAACACTGGGAACAAAAGGTTATAGCAATAGAAGAACACAAGTTAGAGACCTCCTGCTCATAGCTCTCATACCATTCATTTCTCCCAATGAGTCCCAACCCATCTTCTCTAAAAAGTGTGTATAAATCTTCTTATCACCTTCTTATCTAAAGCTAAAGACCTTCTGTAAGCCAGGGTGAAAGGTCTTGTCAGAATTGCAAGTATAGACATAATTTTAAACACAATATAAAAGGATCTACAAGGTGCTAAATGATCCAGGAAGAGATATTCTTTAGATAATCATATTTGCTGTCCTGATCTTTTTTCAATATCTCCAGATCCTTAGGAAAATGCCAAACTGTCATCCTGATTGTGTGATTCTTGTCTTGGAAATCCACCCACTGTCCCTCTTGACAGTTTACCTTGATCTAAATAAATGCTTGTCTTTCTACATACCTTGTCGATTGGTAAATTCTTTTTACTGCCTATGTCATTGGTCCTCTGTATGCTGTCTCTCACAACACACTAACTGTAGAGATATTGTCTAGCTATATGGATTTAGAATAATTATTTAATATCTTGGAGTCTCAAGTTCCTAAAATTTTTAATATGAATAATGTCACCCAAGAGTTAAATGCTATGAGAAATACAACTCAGACCTAACCCTAACCCCTAAAATTGAGCTAAAATGAATCAAAATAGTGATCATTACAGAATCCCTGAGAGTTCTCAAAATTCCAGGAAAGTTTAATTTTCATGTTTACCTTTGTACTTATTTTCTTATGAATTTTTTTTCTGTCAAAATATTTTGTCTCAATTTGCCTATGGGACAAAACTTGGCTATGTCTTCATAACTATTTTTCCAATTTAAGGTAACAGCCCCTTGTCCTCCAGAGCCCCTGAGTGCTAGCCTGTGCATGCATAGATATTTTCAGAAGGTTCCAGCAATGTTGGGGTGTCGTATTACCAACATCCACTTTAGTCTTCCATTTCTTGCCTCCACCACATTCTTCAGCTTCTCACTTTTATGGTCCTCCTCTCTCTACTTCTTTTTAAATTTTTTTTTTTATGAAGAAATACATTTTCATAACCAAATAACAGAATGACAAGTTATTGCATTGTAAATTATCTTTAAAGTAGTTACTCACTACAAGTCCCTCTGCTTCTATTACTTCTCTTGCTTCTCCTTCTCACACCCTCACAGAAGCAATCTAACATCCCCACACTTTCTTACACAGAACACCTTAATTACATATTACTGCTGCTTGAGTTTTAGCCAACCATAGGGTCTCACCTTTATCCTGAGGCTTATCAAGAAAAGACAGTTTTCTCCCAAAAAGGGACTTGGTTCCAACCAAGATAAGTGGATGCCACCTAAGGTAAGTTTAAGGTAACATTGTGTTTTAGAAAAATTACCCCACTATTTTTATTATCATGACTTCTATTACTATTAAAACAATTAATCTGGGCATACTGCTGCCAGATCTATTATGTAGACCAAGCCTCATACCAAGTTGCAGAGTAAAACTCAATTCCAGCTTTTCAGAGTGACATAGGGAAGTCTACAGGTGTCTCATAAAATTTTGAGAGCTCACTAGGTCAGACAGAACCACTGAGGCCAAAAGGAAGTAAAGACCTCATTCTTTCTCTGAATAGCTTCCCTGTCCCAACTCACAGATTGTAGGTTGTTCGGTGAGGGCAGATTTTCACTCTGTCTTTTTATAGGGATATTAGAACAGAAAGAAGAACCAAACTGCCAAGTCAAGAAAAAAAAATTTAGAACTTTGGGAAAAAGGGAAAGTGAAGAGACAATTCAGCTTGCAGAGAACAGGAAAGTTGGGGGAAGACACAGCTACCTACAGGATAATTTTGTTAATTTTTCACAGGATGATTAGCTATGAAGACCTGACTTACCTCACCTATTTCTCATTAGGTCTTTATAGATCTGGGTCTGTTTTAGGCCTGTGTTGAAAAACAGAGACAAGTCTCAGGGAAGTCAGTAGTTACACAGGAAGTATGTGACAATTGGATGGCAGACTTTTCAGGTCAGAACTAAAGCAATACAATTAGATTTAACTTAGTGACATATTTCTGTGTGAAGTGACCATAGTCCAGGCAAATTGATCTATGGTAAACATTTCCAGAGGAATAGATAATTCTTTGCTCCTTTGTGTGTCAGAGGTGTGTACCATGGCATTGCTCCACTGTCTGGGCAGTGGAGATCATAAACTCAGCACCAGTAATGAATTAAAGGAACCAAGTTTAGGAAGGAAGACACTTTATTTGAAAAGAGGAAAAAGGAGAAGATAGAAAGCTGTCCTGTGCCTGAGCAGGAGGCATCAAAAAGGCAACTATTCATGCGCCTTTGTCCTCAGCTTCCTTTTATTATGTTTTGGGGAACTCTTTTCCTTGTTTGGGACTTACGTCTGGGATGTATAGACTGATGAGCCTAACAGACAAGGCAACTTAAAGTCAATGATTAAGGGGATGTGTGTTATCTAGTACAGCAATATAATGACCCTAGAATAGGGATACATACATATATATGTGTGTATATTTTTATATACTAAATAAGAGTTTTCTTTTAAGTGGCTACTCCTTGTCTTTTTTTTTTTTTTTTTTTGCATTTTATTGGAAGTGAGTAAGGGGTTACTTACTTAAGACACCTAACTTTCTCCATACTCTGCTTATTCTCTCTGTCTCTGTTTCTGTCTCTGTCTCTGTCTCTGTCTCTGTGTCTTGTTAATTGCTCCCTCCAGAAAAATGTTAACTCTTTCTGGTCAGGACTCTCAGAAATCCTAATGAGACCATATTCTATTCCTTTCCTGTCTACAGACAGATCTCCTATACTTTAAATCCTGTTGATTTCATAAAAGTTAGCATTCTGGGTAATGATTTAATTAAATATGGAGAATAATTGTTTGAGGAAGATAGTGGTATCCCCATTTCATAAGTAACTCTGCAATTCACAGAGGTAATGACTCGCCTGCATGACACCATGAAGGTAGAAACAGGATTCACATGGTGTCTGCCTCCCCACCCCATGCCTCTCTCCCTCAACCACAGTACAGGTAGATAAGAGATCTGGAAGAAGGGAAGGGGCTTGTTTTAGCATCAGTCAAGGGATCTCTCTGCCTGTTTTAACTTTTCTGTATAATATCAAAGCAATGTCACCTGCAGCTAGCCATACATTTGTGTTTCTATATTAACAATATAGTGCTCATAAGAAAAGAATTGACTTCAAAAAATTTGGGTAGGTCTAATAAGAAGAGAAAGCAGGACCCAAAATTAAAACACAGTACAGGGTTCTATCCTGTTCTCTCATTTTATTTGGTGCTCATGGGTGCTGCACATGGAAGTTGGCCAATTGAGGTTTGGGATGGCTGAAAAAGGTGGGAAGGTCAAGGTGGTTACAAAGATGGCCTTTATTTACAGAAGGGGAGCGCAGTGCAGATAGGACTTTTCTAACTTGAGCAAGACCCAATTAATTTCCTGAATTGGAAGAGCAGGATAACATCGACTTTAAGAATTTTCTGTAAAAGTGTACCCCCCCTCACTGTTCAAAAGACTGAGGAGACAAAGTTTAATCTGCAAGAAAAATACATCTGTAGTTACATGTGTATCAAATTTTCACAGTATTATCATGTACCACATTGAACTGAAATGGGAAATAGACAGGAAAGAGCACAATCAGATATATTTATATTTCATAGTAATCTCCCCCCCCACCAAGATCTTGTTTCTCTACAGAAAAGATAACAAAAGATTGAGTTATATAAACAACAACTGTGGGTCAGGGATGGGAGTCATTAGAGGTAAAATGGGAGCAGAAGGGGCTATTGATCACTTAGACATACTTCCAGACACACTGAAGGACACACACGTCATCTGTGATGCAGGAGACACCACCATGCAGAACTCTTCATGGAAGGATCTGAAGTCATTTTCCAAAGATTCTTTAGTATCTTCAGAATTTTCTTTCACAGAAAATGGATTAGTACGGGCCATCCATGCTGAAAGAAAAGCAAGCAATTATCGGATGAACTAAGGAGGTTTAACATTTGCCAAAATTAAAGTGTTCATAATCAAGGGATGTAGTCACTAACGTTGAGAAGAAGCACAAGGAAATACTCTCAGCTGGAAACTCTGGGCACAAGTGTAGGACATTTTAAGGTAAGTGGGAGGAGGACTGGAGAAGCCATGCAGTCCCATCAGAGGTGGCATTAAAATGCAAATGGATTCAGTGTGTTGGCAGGGTCTGGGGTCCTGCATCTCTAAACGGCTGCCAGTGATGCTCATGCTGCCAGTCGCTGATGCAACGTGGACAAACGTCTGCATGGACATTGGACAAATGTCTGAAGGATGCTGAGTGAACAGGGGAGACTCAGGAATGTGCAAGACGACATATTCAAATGGAACATCAAATCAGAGAAAATCAAAGCTCATGAAAGGACGCATATTAGGTCTCAATGTCTGACCCTGGTGGGATATGATTTAAGGAGATGGTGATAAATTTAGTTTCCTGAAATAAATGACACTTTTGTTAAACTGTATCATTTTGGAAAGGAGGGGTGAACCAAATTTGGTGTATCTTAGCACCTTTCAAAGTCTCAGATTCTGGGACTCTGGTCTCACAATGAGGTGTCAGGGCAAACCACAGCTGTGCAGCTGCAAACGTGCTTGCCAAAATAGAGATGAAAATATTTCTGAAAACAGAAACAACAGATACCCTCCTCTGAGGTTGGCATCGTATCTTCCTGTGTATCTTGGGTGTAGCTTTTACCCAAGTAGAATTTAGGCACTGGAAACCAAATGTGATAAACAGAACCAGTTTGCAGAAGAGTCAGAAAAACCACTAAGAACGAAAACCACATTTGCCCAAGGAGTCATTCATTCACCAGCCTAAAGCTAATAGGAATGAAGAAAAGAACGGTGAGAATTTGCTCCACAGCTTAAAAATAAATCAGCACCTAGCACTTTAGTACTCATTTTACCTGCGGCTTTTTCTAAAAACATGCTCTATTTCTTGCACTCCACCCTTCCTCAGTGTCATGGCACAATGATTCATTGTGCAAAAAAAAAAATCACATTACTAGAAGAGGAGAGCAGCTGGAACTTATAATTTAAGAGTCAAGTTTTCTGAGTTGTGGAATCAAGAAACCTGGATCACATGATACCTGGATCCTAATGCTTACAAATCTGTTTAGCCCTTTATTCAACGATATCATTCTAGCTGTTTTAACTCTGTGCCTGCTGTAATGGGGATATTAATAGTACCTACTCTCATAGGCTTGTGGGCAGCACTTAATGATTTCATTGAAATTAATATTTGATACAAATATACTACAAACTGTCACTAGCTCAAGACATGTAGGAGAGTTAATTAGTTTTACTACCTAGAGAATTTGAACATGATTTCTACCAAGTTTCTCGCCAGATCTAAAATTCCATGATTCTATGAATTGAGGTCACTGTGGTCAATAAATGAGAGTTGTCCCAGGGCAGCTGAGCAATTGCTAAGTTCTTCCAGATCATCTGATAAAGAACTGGGACACATGTGAATGGGGCTGGCCTTCCTTTCCAACTTCTATTCCACAGAAACTCAATAAGCCATGGGCTCCTGGCCCTTTTCATGGGCTCCTGACCATGAGTTTGCAGTCATGTCACTGTACCATTATTTACTTCATTCCCTCCTCTGGACTGCCTTCTCTCAGATTCTCTCCATCAACCTCAACCCCAAAGCAATCCAAATTCAACCTCCTTTATAAGATTGTTCTGTGATCACCAAGCCTGGTGACCTTTCTTTTCACCAATGCAAAATTCGCTAGCCATTACCATACTCTGCCTTGTGATTTTCTAATTTTTTTTCCTGTATTTCTGTCTTAACTTCTCAACAAGATAGTAATCTCTCTGAGGCCAGGGACAAGAGCTTACTCTTCTTGTTGCCTCCATCAAGCGTGGCATTGTTCTAACGCAAAACTGTTCAATAAACAATGATTAATTCATTCATTGTAGAAATCAGTGAATTATTAAACTTAGTGTGGCAATTTGCTTAATATGATAATTAACTTGATGCTAATATCCTTCCAGTCAGCATCGCTTCATGTCCACCCAAGACATCTAAAAAAACTGGATTGATCTGTTTCCATCTAGTGGCAGTTAAAATAGTTGGTTCCTGTGGCCAGAAAACAGATCTGAGTAGATTGTGCCAGGAAAGACTTTCACTCAGTGAGTGGGAGCATGAAAGAAACCTTTGTATTTTGTGGGTTTCCTGCCACAAAAATAGAGAGGCCAACTCCAAAAAGGGACCCCTTTCCTACTAGGACCCCATCTACACAATTAAAGAGAAGACAAGGTAATAGAATAAAAAGCCCTATACCTCCATTCAGTACCCCCATCTCTCCTCCCCTTCATAGCCAAACTTCTTAAAGAGACGACTTCATGTTCTGCTTCTGCTTTCTCATCTAGAATAATTCCTCAACCTTTTGGCATCTGACTTCTTTCTGCACTTAAAGTGGTGTCTCTATAGATACCCTGGTTATACCCACTGGAAACATATGGGTTCTCCTGACCCTATTGGAGACTATTCCCATTTCCTTCCCCTGGCATTTGTGTTTCTTGACTCTTCCCTATCTTGCTTCTACCTCTCTGGCCACCTCTTTTCATTCTCCTTTTCCTTAGCTAAGTTGAATGTTGATGGCACTCTGGTTCCCATCCTCTCCCATGTCCTTTTCCATTCTCAAATGCATATGTTCTCTGGATGATCATACACACTCCTGGGATGGGTGTGACCTCCTAAAATGGGAGTCTCCTGCCCCATGGTAGGGCCTGTGCTGTGAATAGATCCAACAGACTACAGATGAACCACAGACATCTGAAGCTCAACACCTCCAAAATGTCTCATTCTTTTATGTTATGTCTCATTTCTTTATGTTAGGTAGTGAATAGTACTACCACCCACCAATTCCCAAGTTAGAAACAGTAATCTCTCTGTCTCTGTCTCTCTCTCTGTCTTTCTGTCTCTTTCTTTCTCTCTTTTCCTTCCTCCCTTCCCTTCTCTATTAAGATCCACATTCCGTTGATTCTACTTCCTCTTATCTGATGAACCCAATGTCACCACAATTTCTCCAGACAGCTTTAGTCTAATAACTTCAAATGCCTCCAAAACAGTCTCTTTGCCTCCAGACTCACCCCCTCCCATGGTTCTCCCACTGCTGTGCAGTGACCCTGATAGGAGGCAGATGTGACCCACACTGACAACATTAATAATATCCGCACTAACTCAAGGTAAGGTCGGTATTCCTTAGTATGGCTGATCAATGACTTTAAGATCTGACTTTGGGTCCCTCTTTCCCACCCTGAGCTCAAGCTCACTAAACTAAGATTTACTAAGTGATCATTTGTGATTGGTAGGATAGTTGTTGGAGCAAGTGCTCAACCTCTTCAAGAAACCCCCTGCTTCATTTTCAGCATTTTTTAAAAAAGCTCAGTTATCCAACTGGGTACTCAATATATCACCAAAGTGCATCATTACAGTTCTTTTTACTTATACTCTCCTTGCTAAAGTTTTAAAGCGAGTCACTAAATTCATAAAACTGAAATATTTTGCCATCTTCATTTCTGCCAGACACTATTTCTCCAGGTTAAGAAGATGACTTTTGAGACCAAACTTAAAAATAAAAGTCTCTTTGGGAAGCTATAGGTAGAATTCATGAGCCCCACTTTCCCATGTTTCTGGTCAGTGCTTAGGGTTAGGGTTCAGACTAGGGTTAGGGTAATCATGTACCCTTCTGTGTTAGACATTGTTGGGTCTGTGGTCTGGGGTTGTACATTCTTCTTATGGTCTAGGGTACATTAGTTTCTTGATAAATGCTTCTCAATGATTATATGTAGGTCTTTCATATAAAAAAAATTGGAAACAATCAAGAACAGCTCCCTTTACATAAACTGCTCCTTCCTGATACGTGTACATTTATTCATTTATTCAGCTCTGCTCATACCAAAAACAGAGCTTTGAAGGGAGGCTACTGATTTATCACCTTATCTGGAAACTTCATTTAGATGAGATTCCCAGATTAATAACTGCTAATGGGTTAATGTATCTAGCTATGACAGGACATATCCCAAAGAAAATAAACAAAGGATCCACAGATATGCAAACTCTTCACCTGTAAAACTTACTTACCTTTCCCGAGCTCTCTTTCCTAAAAATAGAAAAAAAAAATAGAGAAACAGAATCAGTAAAAAATACACAATACCAATTTTTTAAGTAAGGGACCCCTCATCCTGGAAACTGTTTTTTGGAGTGCACTACACATTTGTTAGATAGACCTTCATCTGTATCTAAGGGATTTGGGGTACTGGCTTAATCTTTTAACTCGAACAGTGATAGTTACACCAACAGAACAGATGTATTCATTCCTATATCTCTCAGGTTCCATGCCATTGTTGAGCTGGTCATGAAGGCAGAAGTCCCGGCTGAATTGCCTGGTGCTCAGCCCCAAGATGCCGATTTGCATGTTTATCCTACATCTCATCCTACCTGCAAACTCTTCCCTAAGGAATCCAGCTGCTAATACTGCAAGAAAATGTGTCATCACATTTCTCAGCAACTTCTCTATGTGAATTCAAAGGAAAATTCCACTCTGGTCTCATTAGGAATGGCCCATGATCTGAGTAACGACTGTATTTTCATCTTACAAACACAATGACTAACACAGCTGCTAGTACTTTCCTTTTGGAATGGCTGCAAGGAAACACAGATCCAGGCCTGATACCCTGTCTTATCATGTGTATAGGATTGCTTATCACAGGCATTTCTGTAACTTACTTAAATTTTGGTTCCAACTTAATTTTGTGCCCCAAGTTTTTGCTTTCTTTTTCTTGCTTTTTAGTTACTTCCAATTTGCTATGTTGAATGCATTCTGTAAACTGTCATATATTCTTTTTGAAAAAAGAAAAATATAAATAAATATATTAATGAATGACTGCAGAATTGAGGTATAGAGGAAATCAAAGCAAAGAAAAAGAAGAGGAGAGGGAGAGGGAGAGAAGGTGGGGGAACTCTTTGATGAGAAAGACCATTTGAGTGGCAGCATATTTCAGTGGCTGTAACTTGGCTCTCTAAAATCATCACACCTAGGTGAAGATCACATTTTTCCACCTGCAGTGTAGTGTGTCTTTGAATAACTACATTTCCTCTAAGAGTCATAATTCTTCATCTATAAAAGGAACATAATAAACCATGTGCAGTAACCCCTGCTACTCAGGAGGTTGAGGCAGGAGGATCACAAGTTTAAGGCCAGCATAGGCAAGAGCCTGCCTCTAAAATTTTATAACAAGGCTGGAGATGTACCTCAGTGGTAAAGGGCTTGCTTTGCATGAGCAAGCCCTCTGGGCTCAGTCCTCCATATACCCTCTCTCAAAAAAAAAAAAAATGGAGAGACAAAATAACTGTATCCTCCTTATTGATTGATAAAAGAAAATGTACTCAAAGAATTTAGGCCAGGGCCTAGAACTTAGAGCTCAATTTCTGCTTTAATCCTTAAAAGTGTTTGAAATTACTATTTTAAACCTTTTCTTTCCAAACTGAGACTGCTGGTGACATGGACCAAACAACACTTAGGGAGAACCAAGTATGAATTAACTCCAGTTTCCATTTGTTTATCTACCTAGAAATATGGTTTGTTTTTTTTTCCCTTTGGGAACAATGAAACAAGTAACAGTAGATTAGCAGAACACTCTTCCTACTGAGAAGGTTTCTTTTTGAAGAAAAGGGAACTAAAGGGGCGTGCATTCAGTTTCGTGCTCTGTTCTTGCCCTGGCTGTTGGTTCAGGTAGAAAATTTTTCCAACCAAGTTAAAAAACAAAAACACCAAAAAACAGTCTTAAGAATCTGAAGACTGGTATATAAGGAAGCAAACCCGGATGGGAGTCTGATCCCTGACTCTGGCCCCTGTTGATAAGGGATTATAGGTTAAGCCTAAAACATCATCACCCCAGTTTCCTTTTTCACCAAATAGGGCCAATAGTGTTGACTAATTAAGAATGATGGTGCTTGGACCAAGAAAATATGTACCTAGACGGGCCAAGTAAGGGTTCAGTTTCTGGTACCTATTTCTGCCCAGAAAGGAGCTAAAGTCTGGATACCAAGACTACCAGGGTAGGACCCAAATGCTAGGTTCCGAGGATCCATTCACTATTTAAAGGACAGAAGGACAGGGCCAAGGTTCGTGTCACTTCATTGGCCACCATGTTGTGAATTTCCACCTGTCCCCTTTCTTCAGCCTTCTAAACCCAATAAGCCTATGAAATTCTTCTAAGAGAGTAACACTAGATATAGACAGATTTATTATGTATGAAATATTTATATTACACATAATTTATAAATTCTGTTTATTATTTTTCACTTTTATTCTTGTCAGTGAGTCAGCTAAGCTCCGTAAATTCATGATGGGAACCCAGCCATCATTTCTAACATTGTCTCTATAGGAAAAATACTCTTCAAGTTTTAAAGAACCAGCTTACGAATAAGACTTTTGGAAGACAAAGTCATTTGCTTGGAAGTTGGAGCAGTGGTAGAAGTTTCACACATGAAGACTAGCCAGTAGTTACCTGAGTGTCATCCTGATGTTCCTACACAGTCAGTGATCTTTCGGGCATCTGTTCTTGGTGGCACACAACTGTGACTACCCTTAGTGCCTGCTATCTGCTTCCTGTTTGCCCCACACTGATTCTCACGGCAGGGGCATGGTAGTTTTCTAGTTATCAGTTTGAGATCTTGTACAGAAATGACTCCAAGGTAAAAAGGTTAAAAACAGCCCTATGCTTTACTTACCCTGCTTATACACAGAACAGCCTTAGACAACTAACTCCTCACTAAATACACATGACTGACTCAATTCTTTTGATTCGACAGACTTCTTACTAAAAGATAGGAAATTTTGAAATAAATCTCCACCCTATTAAGATGATTTACAACCCTAAAATCCTTAACATTATTGAGATAACAGCCGCCTTGTCCCAGAGATTAGCATGCAAATACTCATCCTATTCTCTACCCTCTCAGTTTTGCCATCATCACTCAAGGAAAGGACAGTCAGGATTAAGCTCTGAAATCTCAGTGGAAAGACTAATTCATGGTGAGAAAGCAGGGTCATTCTTCTTTCACCTTAATCTAGTATGTAAGTATTTAGTATAATATTATATGATGGTGGGATCTCATCTCCACAGAATTTCAAACAGTAGGAGTACAGACTTGTTAGCTGTTCTGTGTTCTCAGGTTATAGCTAGTGGATTTCTTGCACATAAATAGTGTTCCCTTCTCTATCTTCCTGGGTTAGTTAGAAAACTCTTCTAGCACCTTCTGTTCTTAAAGTTGGGTGAAAGATCAGATCAAACCAGAAGGCCATTAGGGATTGATAGATAATATTCCTGCAATTGCCACTGCATATGGGCTGGGAAGCCTTTAACTCCCATATCCAGTGAATATAATCCATACTAACTAAATGATAGAAGGAAAATTAAGATGGCAATCAATGAATGCCACAGAAAGGTTAGCGATGGCTTTGAAGTCATCCATGGCCCCTGAACTGGAAACAGGGTATCTTAAAAACTTCCCAATGTCTATGAATTTTGTAATGAGTCTGGACAAATGTGGTGGGCCTGTAGCTGAAAGACTGGTCCCACTTTAAGTCATGGATCTACCAAGTGGGGAGGAAAGGGCAGTAATGCTGTGTTCTTCTCTGGTTGTTATTCCACCTACTGTCCAAGCAGCAGATAATTGCTCAAGACAGTCCTCTTTCTTTCCTTGCCTTCTCCAGTCCAGAGTGGAGGGAAAACCCTGTGGCCTTGGTGACATCACAGAGAACACGTGGGGTTTCTCCCAAGAATAATGCAACTCACACATGTCAGGAGGCAGGCAAGTATGTGACTCTAAAGAGGCCAGGTGTTTGAGAGAAGTATCTTGAAAACCTAAGAGGACATTAGACTCACTTACAAATCAAAGGCATGTCGGGTCTTAGGGGACAGAGATTATGCATCCTTTTTTCAAAATCAAGAACAAAGAACCATTAGAATGTCTCACTTAGCTATTACTCCCCTAGAAAGGTGCCTTGAAAACAATAAGTATTTTTCAGAGGTTTGCCTAATGAAAAGCAAAAGCCAGCTGGCTTTTTGTTTTAGTGAAGGTGTGTACTGACTAATTTACATGTCTCCAGGGACTGAAGTCTATAGATCGTAAAGCTTGGCACCTGCTTTGGTTGCACCTAATTTCCTGTGCGTTTCTTTCTTTTTTCACTTTAAAGTTGGTTTATTTTCATATGAAATTAAATTCACATACTGTTTCTTAGTCGTCTTGCCAGCCAGACGAGAAAGGCTAGCCCGGAGAACGCAGTGACCATGACTGCCACTGGGATGAAAAGGGGGTTATAGTCAATTTCCTTGATCTTTGAGAAACTTTGGTCCGATTCTGAAAGAGAAATCAACAAGGCACACGACATAAGACTATAACATATTTCTTTAGTCCAGCTTATGATTTTGACTTTTTTCTTCTTATGCCTCCAAACATTAGCCTATTTGATGCCACTTGACAGATGAGAAGACTCCCAAGAGGAGTCTATAGCAGAGGCAAAGACTGGACCAGCCTCCAGCCTAATGCCTATGGAACCTCAGTCATTTGTCATCCAGGAAATTCCTGGGACCATGTCTAAAAATCTTGGTAAATAAGTGATCATCAATGTGTTTGGCTCCATGGTCTGGTTCAATAACTCAAACTTCATACAGAAGATCTGGAAAGTCTAATACAACTTCAGGAAAAAGAAA
>RJWT010008531.1:0-26180 GCA_004365215.1 Cuniculus paca | reverse complement strand
CTGAGGGCAGCTCTTTTCTACTTCCTGGGATGTTCTAGGAGGTGGGAGCCAGGGAGGAAGCCATTCAGTCCTCAGAAACCAACAGGGAACTGGACAACTTCTCCCCCCTCGCTTCCCTCAGGGCCTCTGCTGCTGACTAAATGGAAATGCCGGAGGGCGTGTTGGGCCCAGGCCAGGCTGGGCCCAGCCACCGCGCCCTGTGCTGAGGGTGACCTCACCCGCTGGCACCCATCTCAATGGACAGCTCTTCTAAAAGACCATCTTGTGACTCGTCTTGGGAGCTCTTCATTCATGCTGGCTCAAGTCCTTCCTACTTTTGGTCAAAATTAACCCTCCTCAGCCCCAAAGCCTGAACTGCCCCCCAGCCAGACAGAGCCCAAAGGAGGTGGTAGCGGGGACCTAAGGCATTGCTGGCTGCACACTCCCTTCCAGGGGAGCTCTGTCTGCTTCCCAGGATTCCACCAGCGCCTCCATCCACCGCAGAGACTGGAGCCAGGGCCAGAGGAGACCTGCAGAGGTCTCTCCCCATGGCCTCCTGCCCCTCAGAGGTCTGCGCTGCCTGTGGAAAGGAAGTCAGGCGGATGCCTACCTACTACCTCACAATCAGATGCCTTCTGTGTGTTTTTAGTAGCTGAGATCGAAAGCCTGGGCCCTCTCTCTCTGGTTGGACACGAGCATCTTCGACACCGATTTTCCTAAGAGGCAGCCCAGAGGCCGGTCAACAAGGAACCAGCTTGCTTTCTTTGGCCTCGGCATGGCCAGTTCCGCCCTCATCCTGAGCCCTCATCCCAGCAGAAACCAGGGATCCAAAGCGGCACCAAGATTCTGGATCAGGACGCAGGCAACTCTTTCCACTTTCCTGGCCGCCTCTGTGCATCTGTCTTGTCGGCTGGTGTCTAAAGCTCTTGAGCAATTTCAGCTGCTGCACCCTTGCCTGCAGACACAGGGACATTTGGTTCCTGTTAAAACACAACAGATCAGTGTGTTCACCTGCTTCACTTTTTCCCTCCTGCACAGGGAGGGGACAGAGGCAGCCAACCCTGTTGCTGCTGATCTGGAGATTTCCCATTCTGTTTCAGTGACTTCATGGCTTGGCCCGGCCTCTGCTGGGTCTTCCAAAGCCACTTGATTTCCTGTGTATTTCCAGCACTCAGCCAAAAAGAATGTACAGTATGAAGAAAATGTCTACTACCCTCAATTGCAGACCCTCTGGGAAAAAAAAATATCTGGAGGGCTTTTAAATAAAAGAAATAATTACAACCTGCTGAGCGCCTTATGGAATCTATGAAACTCGACCTTTTCCAAAATATCATAGTATTTCCTGTGGGTTCTGTAGACTGAGCCTTCATGGATTTAGAAGTATGCGTCCAAAACAGTTTCTGGGCTCCATTTTGTTAATCCAAAAGTAAGATTTGAAAAGCACAAATACAGCCTCTTGGAAGCCCCAAAAGGTGTTAAATCCCAGCTGAAAAAACAGGCAGCCAGCTGTTAGGGGTGGTGTGTGTGTGTGGGGGGGATCACATACACATTTCTTTTTAAATGAATGGAGGTTTGATTTTCCAGTTTGCTGCCAGTCGTAGCTTTTGATGTGCTGAATGGGCTAGGTATGCCCTACAGAAATGTATGGTTCCAGCTCTGGGTGGTGGGTGGTGAGTGGTTTATGAGGCTTGAGATTCATGAATTTGGTCTTTAGAACTCTTGTGGGTAAACATGGTTGCAGATTGAAAAGGGAGAGAAAGGGAAAACTTTCTGATCTGAAACTACCCACAATCAATGATCCAGACTCCTGCTGGGCCATCCTGGGAGCACGCCGAAACCTCTAAAGGAGAAATTCAAGGGGACGGAAGCTTCTCCTGAGTTTTCAGGACAGGGAAGGGGACCAGGTTCTGGCTCACTGTGCAGGACCTGTCTTGCTCAGGCCACGTGGGGATGGAAAAGAGGGAACAGGGTGGAAGGGGGAGCTGGGTTCTTCAATCTGCAGTGAGCATCTCAAACAGTCATGAAAATACCTTGCTCGTGTTGGTTTTGGAAAAATAGGGTTATTATTTCCAATGCATGCTTTCAGTTCTCCACGTTAGTGAAACCTGAAGAGCTGAGAATTTGGTTTGCAGGGCGGGTGAGGTGAATTCCACATCAAGCTACTCTGAATAAAACACCAAGCACCAATGCACGTCTGCTCTAGTGAGGGTCAGCTTGGGTTGCACTGCACACTGGTTACCGTTTGCCAGCCTAGGCCCTACCTTTGGCCTTCAGCCCTCTCTGTCCTCAGTGGGCAGGTCTCTCCACATGGTCTCCTGCTCAAACTAAAATTTACCCATCACCTCTCATCCCTAAGAAAGTAATCAGGCAGAGTCTGTTATGGAGAGAAGCGCTGGACAGGGCCCACCTCACACATAATGGCACTGGCTTAGTCTCTAAGGGAGAGTAAAAAAAAAAAAAAGTGCTGTGCATGGTTATCTATGCCTGAAATCCTAGCATTCTGAGAGGCAGAGGCAGGAGGATCCCGAGTTCAAGCCTAGTCTGAAATTTAGCCAATTATGTTAGCAAAACAAAACAAAAAATACAAAAAAACAAAACTTTAGCAAATTAGTGAGATTCTCTCCCAAAATAAAACAAGGGCTGGGAATGTAGCTCAGTTCAAAGGCCCTGGGTTTGATCCTTAGTATTGGAAAAAAAAAAAAAGACGAAAAAAAGTTCGAAATCTTTGGAATCAAAGCAAACTGGTGAGGGAAATATTTTTAATTAGAAGGCAAGCATGCTTCGTCCTTCTTATTTACCAGCTTCACAGGAATCTTAGAAGGTTCCACAGGGGTGGAAGTATAAGGAAGAGCTTGCTTTGCTCTCTGGTATAGGATTCAAGTGAGCGGAAGTAGAGCAAAGATAAAGGGGTAGGTTTATAAAAACTGCCATCTTTTTATTTAACCGTGACCCATTAGGTAAAGAAATACTTTTTTTTAAATCAGTGCTGGGGACCAAACCCAGGGACTTGAGCAGGCTAGGTACGCACCACACTATAGAGCTACATTCCCCAGTCCCTAAAACTATTTTTAAACAGAAAGAAAAATGCAAACAGGTCTTGATCACCTGCCAGGGATGCTTTATAAATGTCCTGTGGTTTGGAGCTCCACCCCCATCTCAGGATTTGAGGACGGGCGTGGCTCTGCCATTCGGGCCACACGAGTGGCTCCGTGCATGAGAGAGGTGGCCTGCTTGCAGGCTCTGCACACAGTCCCCGGAGGACACCAGTGAGACACGAGAAAGGCACGGAGCAGCACACAACCCAGCCCTGGCGAGCTCCTGGCTGAACCGTCCAGGCTTCACTGTGAAGCCACAAATCAAGCAGGTAGAACATTTCTTGTTTCTGTGCTTCTCCTTTAGGGAACTAATTCTGAGTACAGCAACTCAGGGAGGAAGAAAAAAAATAATGCTCCTTTGTTTCTAGAACTTGGCCTTTTGTTTTATAATTAATATAGATTCCCACCCAATGCATGAATGTTTAAAGCATCATTCATATTGCATCGCACACTTTTTAAAGTTTAAAATGTTGCAAATAGCCAAGAGTATGGGCTTCGTTACCAGCAAACTGGCTCACCCCATGGTCTTAATCTCTGGAAAACAGCAGTATAAATTAACTACTGGGTCAACTTTATATTTACTGCACATTCTTCGCTGTTATAAAATCACATCAAAAGGGCTGGTTTTAAGTTAAACCCTGGCTTAAGTATGTACATACTCATGTTGGTCTGAAATGTGTGTGCACACATATTTAGGATATATTTTATATACAAAGTGGATGGGGGAAAAAAGTGGACCTAACTCAGTTAATAGTACAAATAGCAGGACAGGTTGAACAACCCTCATTGGAAAACCCAGAATCTGAAATGCTTGAAAATCCAAAGCTTTTTGACATGGCAGTGAAGAAGTTCTGGATTCTGGAGCATTTTGAACTTCGGATTAGAGATGTTCAACTGGTAACATATGAAAATATTCTAAAATCAGAAAACTTCCCAATGGAAACCACTTTTGACCTCAAGCATTTCAGATAATGGTCACTGAGCCCATAAACATAGGTGGAAATGTAAACTAGCTCCTCCAGACATGAAGTTTATTTTATTAACAAGGGAATGGGTCCAAAGAGTGAAAAAGCCATCCACCTTTGAAAGCCACATATAAATAGAGAGGTTTCTCTTCCTGATAGGACAGCTTCTATGCTGACTCAGGGTGGATCGTACAGCCCCAAATCAAGGGAGCCTCCTGGTCAACCTGTCCTGAGTCTCGTTCCTGTAACTAAGCTGCTGAACTTAGGCTAAGTCTGCTCCTGGTTTGGTAACCACATTCCTGTCATGTTCTGTAGGAGACAATTTGGGTGGCTTCTCTTGAATGCAGAACAATTGCTTCAGCATTAAATTGACTCTTGTCTCCATGCACTGGTATGTCCAGAGCCGGTTATGGTATTTCCTTCTCTCTTCAATTGGCTATATGTGAGGCAAATAAGGCTATCCAAGGTACTGATATGCAATCCTTGAGGCCAACCTGACAGTTTCCTGTTTCCTCACACAGTGCTCTCTATAAAAGATTGAGCGCAACGGGATGGCAAAGCCACCTGGCTTCAAAAATATCAGCTGGGCATGAGCCTCAAAGTAAGAGGCTATGACTCCCTGGGGCACAAGTTTACATATCAGAAACTGAAGCAATAGCCTCCTAAAACCATTCAAATGCCACCCTCATTGAGTTATGCAGACTGATCCTTCTGCATACCATTCTCCCTGCATATTGCAAAGATGCTTTTCTCCTCACCTGGCAGCCTGCTCAAGTTACTCATGTAGTTCCCACCATTTTCACTGTTACTCATCCTTGAACCACTCCCTTCTTCTCAAGATAATAAATTCTGGGAGAGACCCTGGATCAAGGCCTTTGTCCGTATAACCTCACTTGGATTGGATTTAGGACCCTTTGGTTGCCTATAACTTTGAATATGTCTTTACTTTTGCTGTGGGTTGCACTGGAGGTGGTAGATTGGAATTAACTTGCTGGGATTCCAAAAACGTTTCAATGGGATTACAAATATAACTTTCTGGATTGTGAGGAAGACTGGAAAAGGGATTACAATACTTGGATTACAATATACAATATTTGGAGTATAATAAGGTTCTATCCTGGTTCCCTTTCCAGAACTCCCAGGTTTCATCTTGATTTCTTTCCTCTCATAATCTTGGCTCCCAATCTCACTACTGTAATTTGGAGGCTGTAATGATCTCTGAGTGTTAAAGGTTTCTAATCCAGGAAGCGTGATGTTGATAACAGGAAGTTGGGGTCATGGCTCACACAGGGAAAGATCCATGCACACGAGTGAAAGCATTTGAATTCTAGAATATTTTAAGGGGAGGCGGTTCCAATATTTCCTAGTACACAGAAATGCCCCAGTGACTGCTAAGAAGTTTCCTATGTGACTTTAATTGAGGTATCCATATTCCACATAATAGTTTCTAGCTTTAGTGAACATAAAAGTCACCCAGGGAACCTGTTAAAATACACTTTCCCAGTATCCTCCACTAGGAATCCTGATTTAGAACTGTGGGGTGCAGTGTGGGATTCTTCAACTTTCTCTCCCTCTAGGATTCTCTCTCAAGTGGAATTTTGAGAACTGCTGCTTGACATCTTCATTGAATAACGTCCATGCGTGAAGTACAAATTTTCCTAGAGATCGTTATTATTATGAAAACATTTGCCATCTTTTAAAAAGTTTGGTGTATCTCCTACAATGTCTTCTGCACCATTAATTCAAGCAAATCATCTGTATAAAACATAGATGTAAAAATTAACATAGCCTGATCCAGATTGAATTACCACAAAAGGAGGGATAAAATGCAGATTAATGAGATTTCTATAAATGCTCGTTTTTTTCTAACTAATATTCGATGGTAGTGAGTTATGTAGTTAAATATTGAATTTTTAAAGCTGTGTTTGGAGATTAATATAAGGCTATTTTTGTAAAAGCTAAGAGGGAGAACAGAGTTGATCAATTTAAGTAATACCTCTTTATTGAACTATATTTTGCAGGACAAAGTGGGTCTGCACCAGAATTTCCCAGGCAGATGTATGAGTGTCTGTTAGTATCTGGACAGTTTTTCCTTTCATCAGGGAATATCATAAAGAGAACATGCTCCTTCATTTTAGGCATTGAAAGATCTAAATCTAAGTAATGACAACAATAACAACCAGGATTAATCAAGCCCTTTCCACATGCCAAGTATTTTATGTTTGCTATTTCAAATTGTCTTCACAATATGCCATGAAGTAGGTACAATTTTCAACTTCACTTACACATAAGGAAAGCAAAATATAGTAACATTACATAACTTTTCCAATGTCAGAGAACCAGAAAGTTGTACAGTTAACTCTCCTCCCAAAGTCCAGGAGACCCAGGCTGTGTCTGCACCAGAGAAAAGACTCACTCCTCTCCACATTGCCACTGGTATGCCCACCAATAGTTTCCAAGCTGTAGTCCTAAACTAGCTAGCTAAAAACTCATGCTTTGAAGAGTTCAGGTGGAATGAAGTAGTGGACTGATAATAACAGTACATATAATTTTCTTTAGGCAAAAGGAAACCAATTTGTAATTTTTGCATCAATGTATATTTGTGATCACCACTGAACTTGGCCTTGCTGGAATCTGACAACCAGACCTTGGTTAATATCAGTATCAGTCCAGGGACAGGAGCAGTTTGGGCCTCCCATTTACCTGACTCTCCATGAATACCATGTTCGAGGAGGAGAGCATCAAGCTGAGACTCGAGTCAAAGAAAAAGAGGGAGAGATGAACACAGCAATCAATTTCCCTCTTGTGATCAGCATGGAGGAAACACTTTCAGAAGTGAGTTTTCAAGTTTTTCTTCAACATTTCTGTGTCTCACTCAAGGAAGGAAAAGAAGAGTAGCATCAATGCTCTACAGTAAGGGAGATGTGGCTGGCACTCCGTGTTGCATGGGCCATGCCCTGACCATGTATGTAGCTCTGATCAGGCCAACTAGGCCCACCCTGCAAAGCCACCAGGGTACAGGGTAGGAAAAGAGTGGAGCCTCCTGGCCCTAGGCTGGGCACACCGCTTGAACCTTGATAAAGGAACCATTCTATTCCAAGATGAGGACTCTGCTTAGGAAAGGCATCTAAGACAGGGGGTGATCAGCCCAGAGAAAAAAGGTTAGTAAGGGCTGGATTTCAAGAGGATTTCCCACACCAGAAAGGAAGATGATGACATGGTTAGAGGCGCATTGAGAAGGCCTCCTGTGATCCTTGGCTGAGGTCCTTCACCTGCCTAGTGGAGTGGGCTCCCCAACCCACCCAGGTCTCCAAGTGTGCTGCCTCTTTCCACAGTGGATTTAATTCTGTTGTCCTGTATTGATTACTTACAGCGTGTAACACCAGGAGCAGTCAGCAACTGTGACATCAGGAGTGAGAAGGAAGAGTACAACACGCAGAAAATATATTATATCATCATTTAACTAAGTTTTGCTGTTATGACAACAAACAAAGTGAATGTGAATGATGATAACTAAGGTTTAGTAGACAAGGCACTGTAGCATCCATTTATCCCATGCTATCTTTCCCAATCTGTACCATATCCTGATCAGCATTCCTTCCCCCACTTGACAGATGAGGACTCAGAGGTGCACAGACTGATGCTTGGGCCAAGGTCACTAGGGAGGGCGTGGCAGCGCTGGAATCCTTACTCCAGCTTCAGACCCTGGCTCCATAACCCTCACAGGCCAAGCTCTCGAGAGATGTTGCCTCCCACATCATCACAGCAGCAGCGGCTGGAGCTGGGTGTGCTGACCCCTCTGACAGATGAGGAAACCGAGGTTCTGAAAGGCTAGCCCAGCTGCCCCGGGGAAGGAGCAGAGCTGAGATTCAAAAGCTGGACTCTGAGCTCCCCCAGGACCATGCTGCAAAGGGGCAGCATGAGGTCCCCTGAGGTTTCTCTGACTTGCTAATAAACAATGACAAGGACAACAAGAACAACAACAAGAACAACAACAACAGGAGGCAGGAGGAGGCAACGGGCAGTGAGTGCAGGGAGAGTAAAGGCAGCAGTGGGGCAGACCCAAGAAAGAACATCAGGTCAGAGAGAAGCAGGAGGACAGCACCAACACAAGAAGTTCAGGCACCCACAGAAACCCCTCTCGGGCTCGGACGCCTCCAAGTCCCCTCCTGTCCTCCCAAAAGCAGAGTGGGCTGTGCTGTCTCCTTCTCTCCTTCTTCCTCTGCACCACGTGTCTGACACATACAGTAAGCAAAACGCAGGGACGGACGGATGGCAGGAAAGTGTGGGGAAGGTTGTTTTCCAGCTCCCCATTATAGCGTTTCAATTTGGTACCTAAATAAACAATCTATTTTAGTGGCTCCCCTTTGATATCCTGAATGTTCCCTTCTGTTATTTCTGGCAGTTCCCAATCCTGTGATGTGATTAGAGGGGATGATTACACTTACATAACAGCATCAAATTAATTTGCCGCCGAGAACAACAGCGGCAGGCAATCACTGGAGTCCGCAGGTTGCCCCGCCCCCACCCGACTCCAGTTTATTTAAGTGACATCAAGGGATTAGAGCGAAGTCGGTCAGTGGAGCACTGCTGGGGAAACAACCAAAACATCCAGTCTGACCTTGTAAACCAAAGAGGAACACAGCAAATAATGAAAAGCACTGGTCCCAGACCCGGTTTAGGGACCAAGGGTGAATTAGCCTTCCAAACATCCTTCCGGCGGCTGGAGAAAGACACAAACCGTACCCTTCCCTGAAGATCTGATCCGTTTTCCAGAGCTAGGTCGGGCCAGCCAAGAATGCTGCAAACCAGAGATAGCTGAGACTTGCTTCATGATTTTTTTCTTTTTTCCTTTGGCTTCTTTGCAAAATTAAACATTTAAAAGTTGATTTAATTTTTTAAAAATTTTATTCTAGGGGTCCTCATCCAAAACAAAACAAAGGCAAATATTGCTCCCAGTTTCCTAAAAGATATGATGACAGCTCAGAAAGATGTCACCCATGATCCTTCCAACTAAAGGCCATAGATAAACAACAGAACGGGTGCAGGATGCATAGAAGAGGGGCGTGTGGTGTCCCACTCACAGAGCCGAGTCTGGGACATTCACAGAGACTTGCAGACTTGGTCTTCCTTCCTGGAAGGCAGATGTCACCATGTCTCATCTCTAGAACAGAACGCAGGCGTGCACTACCCCTGCATTTCCATCATGCATCCATTCAACAAATCCCGAGCCTCAGAGCTATGTCGGGCTCTAAGGACCACAGCTGATGTGGTCCCGGCCCTGTGAGTTCACATCTCGCCAGGGAGTGGAAATAAAACCCAACACCCAGCAAGCACAGGGCCTGCTACAACTGTTTTAAAGATGAGGAAAGCAAGGCCTGGTCCCATTAAGAATGCCAGGCTTGGTCACACTCACACATGACAAGATTAGCATTCAGACCCAGATTTTCTCAATGTAAAGCCACAGGAGGACCCTTTATATATATATTTTACAATGCAAATATATAGGGCCTTCCCACTGAGCTAAGTCCCCAACCCTCTTTATTTTTATTTTATTTTGCTACAGGTCATTAAGTTGCTCAGGTTGGGCTCAAACTCCACCTCCCAGCATGCCGGGCAGATGGGTGTGCACCACATCTCTCTGGAAATACACAATTTTTATGGCCATATTACAGCAAGTGTAGTTCTTGATATTTTTAAAAAGAAAATCCATTCCCATTGTCTCATTTGGTCCATGTAACAGCGTTGCAATACACACAGGGCGACTATTAATATTCCCACAGAGAGGTCAGTACCTGACACTGAGCCTCCTGGTACTCGTACCCAGACCCAGAGTACTGCTTAATACCCTTCCCGAGCTAGCTTCTCGCCCCTGCCCTCCTCTTCCCAGGTTCACACAAGAAAGGGTGGGTGGCTGTTTGCAACTTGGGCTTCAGCAGATGACTGGATGATGCCTATATTGTGTTGTTTTTTTCCCATTCCGATGATAATCTATGTCTGCACAGGAAGTGATACTCAAAATATAGCCTTGGTTATTTTTATACATCACCTTATGAGAATGGGTCCCATTTCTGCATCCTCTTTCATTATCATCCTCCGCATAGACAAACTCAGAGTTCAGTGTGTATTCCCTCCCTTAACTCTGGTGGAAACCTGCCGTTAATGTCAATGGATGAGGTTTCCAATGTAGATTATTTCAGTTAGATAATCTCACCCTGATTTCTGATGTGTAAGCTAAGAATCCACCTTCATCACAATCAACAGACACATGCGAATTCCAGCTTGAGCTTGGGATCCATCAAATCGCCTAACTCTGCGTTTGTACATTCTTCAATGCGCAGACATTAAAAATGCTTCTCCGCGTTTTGCCGCTGTGACTGAGCTCACTGTAGCCCTTCTCCCTGAAATGCTTGGTTGCCAACTTCCACACCCCTTCCTGATTTTTCAAGCCCAAGCCAACTTCCTCATCCTTGAGGGTACGTTTCTCTCAACAGCTCTGCCCACACAGACGCCTCCACTTCAAGCTTCTGAGGCCCATAGGAGGTCAGAGGTTTGCTGCCCGGGCACCCAGTGGGTTCTTGCCCTCGTCTTTTCTACACAGATGAGGAGACAAAGCCCAGAGAGCTCAGATGACTTCTGGATGGCACCACAGCTGGAACTTGAACTCTATTTTCCCAGTTCTTGAAACCAGTACTGCTTCTGTTACGTCTCCCCTCACTGCCCCTGCCCCAGTGGCTGTGTTATAGGGACAGAGTGAACACGGTCTACTAAGGACACTTGTCTTACTATTTACTCCCATAAACCAGGGAGCATCCTGAAAGCAAGAGTGGTCTTCTCTCTCTCTAAATCCATAGCAAAGTTCAAAGCCCAACAGGTAGTAGTTATTCCAGAAATAATACTATTATTCCAGAAATAGTTTGGAGACAGATGAGTGCCCTTTGTGTAAACATTTACCTTTTTATCTATAAGGTTGGTTGGTAACTTATCCTTTGCAGGTTTCCTCTCTGGCTCCCACAGCAATTTTTCCCTTCCACACAAACCTCTCCTCCACTCCCCACCTCTACCTAGCCTGCTCTTGCTCAGGCACTTATTCAAGGATCCAGCAAAGTATCTATGAAGGGTCCTTTCCGAGTTGGGCATTGCCCCAAAGAAACCCCTGCCCTCCTGCTTTTTTGTACCTCATTTCTTTTTTTGGTACCAGGAAGTGAACTCAGGACTTGCACTTGGCAGGCAGGTGCTGTACCACTGGCTCTATCCCCAACCCTGTACATTTCTTGATTCACAGACATTAAAAATTCTTTGCCTCATTTAACTCTCATTCCTCCAAGTCTCCACCTTCTCCAAAAAGCAGAACCCAGTGCATCACAAAAAGATTTCTAGAGGGCTCACATCATTACAGTGATAATGGCATACATTTTAGTTTCTCATTAAATAGCTGAATCCCCCTAACAATCACTGAATTGTGGTTTCCAGGTGAAAGGCCTGTGTTTGAAGTCAGGGTCTGTGCTCAGGACCCCCAGCCTCACTCTGCGGCTGGGTTAGGAGCTGAATGGGTGGTTGACTATGGCTACTGGACCCACATGCAATTCAAAATGTGCATTTCTTGTTGTTCCATTAGTGATGGTATCTAATTTTTTTTTAACCCATAATGGTTTTCTGGTAAAGGCAAATAGTAGGATAACTGAAATTAAAAAAAAAAATTTGAAATGGTTATGGGGAGGATACATGGTAGTATTCCCACAGATACAGATTTGTCTTTGAGCATCAATAAGGGGGTGGTTCCAGGACCCTATCCCTGTGGATATGAAAATCCATGGAAACACAAGTCCCTATGTAAGCAAGTCATCAGCAGATTACAGTACTTACAATGCCCACTACATGGAGACGCTCTGTAAATAGCAGTTATACCGCACTGCTTAGGGAGTAAAGAAACAAAAGTGCACCTATGTTCGGTACGAATGGATTTTTTTTCCTGGAATATTTTTAATCCATGGTTGGTGGAGTCTGCGGATGCAGAAACCTCTGGATATGGAAAGCCAATGGTACTTCAAAATTGTTCTTCACCATATTTCAGAACTATGCCTGTCTCTCACATAACTCATTGAGATCTCTCTATAATTTCAAAAATCAATGCTAATAAAAGAAAATGTGGTATTTATATCCAGTTTTGGCTTTGAATAATTTGCACACAGAAGTGTTTATTAATAGTGGCCAGAAATCCTCTCTTTTACTTCACTATTTAGAAAAAAAAGAAACAAAGAATAAAAATAAACCTGGTTAAAAAACCAAAACGAGAAGTTTCCTACTAACAGTTCTGAAAGGAGGTTTCTGTTTTTTGCCTATTTTTGATACTAGGATACACAGTTAAATTTCAACCCACATTTTAGTATTTATTTGCTTTCCAAATTAAGCCTATTAGATGTCATTCTAATGTATGTTTTATGAATTGTCATTTCTTACATAATTAAAGTAAATTAAATCATGTGCATCACTTGTTAGATGGAACTCAGAATTTATTATAATCCATGCATATTAGTAAATATTGTATTCAATTAATTTTTTAATAAAAATATACTTAACTAAAATGATATACACTTAAAAACATTAAATCACTTCATTTTGCATGCAATGAACAGATGATTAAAAAAATTTCCAAATATATGCATAACTAGTTCACGCTAGCACTGAAATATGGTTAAGAAATGCTGCTCCATAATCTTTTTATCTACCCCTGGCTTTACCCTACCATCTCAGTTCCTTCTCCAAGACAAGTGGGCTTCTCAAAACACAATCAATCATGCATTCTGTCTCCTGCATAGTTGATCTTCCCCCTTCAAATTTCTTTTTATCTCAAATCTGCAAACTTTATTGGGTCTATTTTGCACAGCCAGCCAATTGATTATAAGCAGCACCACAGTATCTACTCCTCAGCCCTGTCTTTCCTTCAAGTTGTCATCCTACACAAACTTCTGGGAAGAGTATTTTCTGCTGTTCCTTTTTCCCAGGTCCTTTGTACCAGCCATTTCTTCTGCCTAGAATGCTCTTCTCTCACTTCTTTGCATAACTGGCAGAGTCTTGCCAGCCAGTCTTGGCTTCTCCAAGAGCTGACCAGCCAAGCTAAAGGGTCTGTCTAATCCCCTTCCACTTCATTTCCCTCTTCTGATCTGAGTGTCTGCATTATCTGACTTCTTCTTGATGTCTCCAAAGACAGATCACTGCCTGCTTCCTAGATGTTACTTCAGGTTGCAAGATGATGCCTGGCACATTGAAAGCACTCATGATGAAGAGATGAGTATATGTTGAATCAATGAACAGATGAATGAGTAAATGATGAAATTTTCAACCTCATTTCTGGTTTCCTTTCCCCCACTCATTCCTTCAACCCTCAATTTCTGTGGGAATCTGCCTTTACACTTGTTTCCTTCCCTTTTTTTTCACATTCCCCTCTGGCTTATCACAATTCCAGCACCCGTCCACCTGAAAATGGCAGACATGGAGCCCTGTCTGCAAGGAACAGCAGACACACGGCACTGAGTGCCGATCACGGCAGACATCGCTTGTCGATCTCTGCTCACTTTCCAAAGCATACTGGTTCTTGTGTGCACAGCACTCCAGGCAGGGTATGTAAACTGGGAGAGTTCCTAGCATAGGAAGGCTATCTGCTCTCTCTGACCTAAGTACCAATGACTTCCCAAGTCTGTTTTCAGCACTGGAATTGCGTGACCTCTTTTTCAAACTGCCTTCTAGATAGTTCCATTTGCTCACTAGCACAGTCCCGTCAGGGAGAATGTGAGCTCCATGTTATAAGCATGATAAGCCTGAATTCAGTGACACTACCTGCTCAGACAGTCTCTTCCAGCTTGCCAGGTATAAAAGCGAGACTCACCTATTCGTGCTTCTCTACTTTCAGTCGCGGTGGCAACATGCCAGGCCGTGAGCACAGTACCTGTTTGTAATGAGTTACACATTTTGGCCAACAGTTCCACAATTTCACCCTTGAGTTCCTTCAAAACCCTTGGGTGGATGCCATGAGTTCCAGTGATTTATTTATACCTCCAGTGCCATGCTAGGACATCCTGTCCATTCACCACCACTTGTTCCAAGTCTTCAGACTTTCTTGGTTTTTGAATACAATTGGGGAGTGGGGATTTTCCTTTTCATCTCTTTGGTAACAGCCAGTGCAAAGAACTGGCCATAGTTCTCACACCAAGCGTTTGTCCTGAGTGAGTGAGTCCCAGTGAGGCCATCTATCTCATTTTCTTACTGCCACTGGTGCATAGTAAAAGATTTCCTTTGGACTGTGATAGAAAGTCCCATGAAACCATTCTCAGATCACATTCTACAGGGCTGCTTTGCCTAACTGCAATGAAGTTAGGCCTGTCGCTCATGTGCATTAAGGAGCTTTCACACCCATGGCTCATTTTTTCCTCATTAAAAACCCTGAGAGAGTAATAAGAGAAACTAGGCAGATATCATATGCAAAGAAGCTGAAGTTCAAGTGGGTAAGGATTTTAATGTCGTGTGATAAACTAAGCTGGATCTGGACCCAGTTTTTAGACTGACAATCCAGTGTTTCTTTTGCCATAATGCATCTTGACTCGGTTGGACCATACCAACCCACTCCAGTCCAATCAAATGCTCAAACCAACTGCCATTAGAACAAATGGAAAGAACTGACTGACGTCAAGAGGTTGACTCAGTGGCCACATGCAGTTGTGTCCTCATGTAACAAAAATGCACTCTAAGAAATATTCTCCAAGGAAGGCTTCATTTGGAGATCACACTTGGAGTCCCGCCCCTCCAGAGCCAGCCTGGAGGATGCTGGAGGCCGAGTCACATGTCACACGCAAACACACACAACACTGTGTACTTCAAGGCTTCCAAGTCCTTGCTGCTGGATTTTCTGCTTGCGACACACTGACTTCTTACTACAGGACCCGCCATCAGAGCCCAGGTTGAGGTAAGGCTGGGGCCACCTCTGGTGATGAACACATCACCCACTGGGGAAGGGCAGGACCGTTTTGAGTCAGTAGCGCCCACATTTCCCACAAGCACAGAGGAGGAGACCAAGTTGTTGGAAGGATGAAACACTGGTATTTCAGTTTTAGGATCCCATTTTGTGTGCAACCACAGTTCCAGACCTGAAAGACTGGCTGTCTTGGATTTGCCCATAAACAGAGAGAAATCTGCCTTTAATGTAATCTGACATCGTTTCTACTCTCTGATTAACCACTTCTGGGTAGGCCTCAAAGAAACGGGGGCCAAACAGCGCCCTGTGGATCTCAGTGCCTGCCAATTTCGTTCTTCTTTCTACCTAATCTCTCCCCAAATATTATCTTACCAGTTAAAATGATCTGACTGAACAGAAGGGACTGTTGCACCATCTTTAACCCAAAGACAGGGGGAAGAATATCATCTGCTCTCTTGCATCCCACCAAGGAGATACAAGAAGATTTACTGTATTTAACGTTCTTGGTACCAAGGTCAATCTGATAATATTTCGGATTTCTCAATAATGCAATTTTTTAAAAAATGTATAACTTTAGAGTGTTTTACAGTTCCAAATTCAAAACCCAAACCTGGAAGTTTGTTTTAAATGGATTCAGTTTGCTTCCTTACAAGCTGAGATTTAAAATTTTTTCCTAACGTGGAGGGATGAATATGGGCTAAACATTCTCTGGCATCCGGTTGACACATCACCCTCACTGAATAGTTGCTCATGAAAGGAGTGTTGGTGCGGGGCAAAAAAAGGATCCCCTTGGTCTGTTAATTGGCCTGGAATAATTCATTTGCTGTCACTTTGGGCTGTTAAGGTAGCTGGTAAACCCCAGGTCAGGGCAACTCTATGCATGAAGAGGGTAGTTGGATTCTTAGGTGAGAGTTCGCGGAGGAAGAATAAAGTCCCCTCTCCTGCAGTTTCTTCTATAGGCAGGAGCTAGTTAATAAAGTGCTCTTTGGAACCATTGCATTGTAAGGCACTCAATGAATATTTATGTAATATTCCATCTGTAAACAGCATTAAAATATAAACAGAGCCTACCAAGCCATTGGGAGGCCAATTCACCTAACACATCCAGCACTGTGGAAATGCTGGGGTTCCATCCCCGGTCAAGAGCTAAGGAACTGCAAAGAAGGAAAAGTCATTTGCTTAACAAACCAGGGCCAGCAAATCATGTGGTCTGCCGGAGCCTTGGCGTTCTTCTTAATCAAGTCTTCTGGGTAACTGGATGATACACACATCTATACACACACACACACACACACACACGCCGGTATGTGTAATCAATCGTGGAGGCTGGTCGTAGGAAGTTGCCGTTTTGGTAGCTTAAAAGTGGTCAAATATAAGAATGGGTCTAGGGTTCAACCTAATTCGTGCGGCCCTGCTCCTCTGGAGCACAGGGAGGGGTGGGGAACATGGAATTTCTGTTTGCAAGTGGCTCCATCTAGCAAGCTGGACGGGAAAGGGAGGAGAGGCTGACCGGCGGAAGCCATTCCAGAGATCAACTTCTGCAGACGCCCTGGGCAGCACCGGCTGTGCTGAGACGCAAGGAGGAGGATGTGGGCGTGGCAGGCAGCTTGCACCCCGAACACTTCCCCCCCAGCTTCCCCCCAGGTTCTTGCGGCTGCACGCTCTCAGTTGCAAAGCTCTGGTACCAATCACAGACGTGTAACCGATTTTCAAAGGGATTAGTACACAATAAAATACACTCCACAAGAAAACCACCCAGAATGAAATGAATCATTGATGATTCAGAAGGCACTTTAGGATCCTGCAGTGCCCGAGGGTCAGCATTGTTACAAACATCAATTACTTTATGGTAAGTGTGTGGACCAGCTAGTTCACTTGAAGTACTGGTCCAGAATATGCTGGGCAACCCTGTTTTATAATATTAAAAACAAAACACAAAAAACTTCTAGGCCTTTTCTGCTTTTAAACTCTTGCCCAAAACATGGCTTCTGTTTTTTTTTTCTCCTCCCCCAAATGGCTCCCTTTTCAGCTTGGAGAAGTACCTGCTGTACAGTATGCTGAGGAAGTGAAATGTAAATTCTCTCATTCTCCCGTGAACCATTTTCAGGGTAGACTTCCGTCTTTCTCTCTAGCTGTTTGGTTTTGTCTTTATTTCAACTCAAGTCATGATGTGGGCTGTTTGATTTGACCAAAGTGATGCCATTATTATTATTATTAAATCTGAATCAGAGCCAGGCAACCTGATACCCACCTGTAATGACAGTCCTCTGGGAGGCTGAAGCAGGAGGATCACAAGTTCGAGCCCAGCCTGGGCAACTTAGCGACTCAGTGAGACCCTGTCTTCAAAGAAAAAATAAAAAGGGCTGGGGTGGTAGCTCAGTGAGAAGGTCCTGGGCTCAATCCCCAGCACATAGCAAGCAGGGGAGGCAAGGAGGCAGGAGAGGCAGAGAACTTGAGCTGGGGAAGATGAGGGCTTTGCTGAGACTCGGGGCACACTCAGGAGGACCTCGTGATACAGCCTCCTTGCAGGCCGTGGTGGCTGGTAAGAAGGAAAATAATCGAGTCCTTGGAAATTGAGTTCTTGAGCACTTTTGAAAACAAATTAATCTAAAACAGCTACAAGAATTTTATCTTTAAAAACCCAGGTGTCTAATATGTCCGGAAAAAAAAACACAAATAAGGTTTTGCCCACCAAGTTTTTGAAAAATTTCTCACAAAAATAAAATGTCCAAAAAAAAAAAAAAACTACTTGGCTTTCTGAATCGTTATTTTCCATGGTGATTCTTCCTTTTGGCTTTCAACAAACAGTGAAATTCCTAGGTGAATCTTGTCAGATTTTCCAAAAGCAGAGCTACCCTCGCTGAGGGGCTTCTAGACAGGCTACAGTCCCTGGGACGCCCTGCTCTGGTCTGGATTTATTAAAAACTTCCGGTTCTACTTAATTTAAATTTTAATGGTGGTAAACCCAGACATAGAGGTTGCCATATCAGACTCAAGTAACTACAGACAGATGTGCTGGCAGGTTTGGCCCACCAGCAACTCAGAGAAATGGGGCATGTCACGGCACCCAGGGCTAGAAAACACACACACAAACACACACACACAATCCTCGCCAGGCTGCTGGCACCCACTGTCTCCCACTATGAGCAGGGAAGCCTGCACACAGTCTTAAGAAGCTCATTTCATTGGGAGCAATTGGGGCTTTGCAGCTACATTTTATTACGCCTACAAGTTTAATGCCATCTAACTGCCACCCTGGATTGCTGTCTCAGAGGGACACTATAGGTGTTTTGTAAACTGTGGCTGCTTCTCCTCTTTCTCTGTTAGATATGGTCCAATGGGTTTAGAAAATGACATTCAAGATGCTGCTTGGCCAATTAGAACTTCCGCTACCTGAGTCTTGAAGGATGCAAGCATGCCTAATTGTGTGCTTAGATATTTTATGAAGTAGTTTGGAGTACTGAAAGTCTCTTAACCTTCATATAGACCCATCTTCACACACACCCACACACCCACCCACCCACACACACACACACACACACACTGAAATACATGTTTGCAGGGAGAAAAACACCGAGGTGGGGGAAGCATTTAATTCTCAATGGAAGTCCTATTCGCTCCCAGATGCAGACTTTACCAACCACCAACACAAAGGCAGGCTGCAGATGCTGGAAAACGAGTTATGGAAATTGCACAGATATTTCCCCCAAACTTTCCTGACAGTGCTGTCACTGCTGCTGCGGGCGACAGAGGGAAAATACAGCATGTACCATCTTCGGAGGGGAGGACTTACCTAAGAGCCACTTTTGACAGGAAGAACTGAATGACATAACTTAAGACTTTTCCACTACCCTGGCAGCATAGTTCTTGGGTTAAACTGGCCTTTGAGTACGTTTCAGACCAGGGACTCCTACCAGAAATGAGTCCACACGAGGACAAGACTCCCTCGGCATCGAACTCCTTAGCTTTCTTTAGAAAGTTTTCTTTTCTAACGTGAAGAGGTCACACGGCATGCTAAAACTTGACCAGATCGAAGACAGAGGAGACAAGTTTTGCTACTGCCAGCCCTGCATGAGAACCCGATCATCAGTCAACTCCATCTGTCACCAGTCACTCAGGGCCTCCAGGTGGGATCCACTGGAAACACAGTTTCTTCGGGAGCATGGGTGGGAAATATGCCAGAGAGCGCCTCCCCCCAGTTCTGCTTACTTTCAGAGGTGTTTTCTATCCACCACACTGCCCCATCCATTTAAGGGCCCCGCCAGCTCCCGCCGGGCCTGCCCTTCGGATTCCAGACCATCCACGTGTCTGCCGACCCCCGAGACTTTTATTTTCTGCTTCCTCCCTTCTCTGTGCAGTGCCAATCACCACTCTCCCCCGCCACCCCCTCCCCAAAGGCTCAGTGAGGCTGTTCCCTGTGTGATTGGCATCTCATTAATGAAGAAGGGCTGGTGTCTCTCTCATTACAGTTGCGGTGAGTGAGAGGACCTCAGAACTAATTTACTTGCTCTCACTAGGGAAGACACTTGTCTCCATCAAGAATTTAACTTTCCTGCTGCCTGTGGCAATAAAAGAACCCGTTTTGTTTTAACATTAATAAGGTGAGAGAATAGAGAATTTCCAAAAGAAATTAAGAAAGGCAAGAGGGTAGGTGTTGGCCCATGGAAGTTTCCCTCAAGCAGGGCTGGTGGAGTTCAGCGAGGGACCTTTGATTCAGCAACATTCGGATGGCGTGAAACAGCCCAGCAGGCAAACAAGCAACCAGCCAGACAGAGAGTCTAGGGGAGGGAGGGGGAGCCCTGGGTTCTAGTCCTGGGTCCCGAGTCCCTGCATGACCTTGGGCGAGTCTCATCTTTGTCTGGCCCTCAGTTTTATTCCTGGTAAAACAGGAGGATTAAATAAAATAGTCTCTTAGGGTTCTCCCAGTTCTAAAATTTTTACTATTCTATAAATGAGATTCTGGACTATTTAAAACTTTTTTTTTCCTGTTTGGAGTGCGTTTTTATCTCTGGCAACAAATTAGAAATTCCTCCAGAATTAAAGAGCATGGAATGGAAATCATTTGGCTTCTCCAGCTGAAAAGGTCAACTAGATTCAGAAATGTACTCCAAGCCCGCACCGTCTGCGTGGAAACCTAATTAGAGATCATACTTCATTGGCTAAAAGGATCAAACTTATCCAAGCTTTCATCTGGATATGTATTTTTTAAAAATTACTCTGAGCTAATTCATTTATCTTTCTACTTACAGGAAATTCCCCTCATTGATAAAGCTCTGCTTTGACACTCCTTGCTCACATAAAATACCTTCCTTTTCACCCATATTACTTTATGATCAGGCCCCTTTGTCACACTGCGCTTAACATGCCTTGTCATTGAAGAAGCCATAAAAAGGACATCTTAAAAATGTGTTCATCATTTAGCTGGGATGGCTTCTATGCCCAGCGCTGGAAGCGAGTCCTCTCCAGAGTGTATCGTGATGAAAAGGGCTCAGTCTTGAGACTGTCACCATGAAAGAATGTCACATTGTGTGCTGCCTTGATTTTGGCTAAGTGAGAATGTTGGTGACAGATTTCCACGAGTGACCATGCGCTGAGAATCAGAAATGCTTCTTCCATTAGGGGTAAGGATGGCTTTACATTGGGACGACCTTAGAATCTACTCACATTTCTAATTCCTGTGTGTGTGTGTGTGTGTGTGTGTGTGTGTCTGTCTGTCTGTCTGTCTGTCTGTCTGTCAGTCTGTCTGTCACAGCCTATTTGGCCAACATCAGCAGTTTGGTTTCTCAGCTTTGCTACCTGTGAGTTGAACAAGCACTCCTTCACTCCCAAGATCTGCCACCAAACCAAGTGACAGTAAGTTCATTTTCTACCCCAAGTCTGACCTGGGAGTTCTTGAGATCAACTCAGAATCCTGGTTTTCCTGTCACTCCCAAAAGGATTCTACTCCCTTTTGCCCATCCCTAACTATCACTTTGGGTTCCCGAGAGCCTGCTCTTCCTCGCAGTGTTTGCATGAAGTGAAAGCTAATCCTCCCTGGCTTGGTTAGGGCTTGTGCAAGATTCCCACACCCCACAACCAACATGGTGTTAGAAGAGACAGCCAAGTGCCACGCCTCTGCCGTGACTTGGAGGAGAATAGTTTTCACCTCTCTCCTGCTGATCCTGACCTTTTCCTTTACGTGGCAACTCCGTGAAAAAAAAACGAGCAGAGGGACACGAATGAGACCTCTGTGGAACTGAAAACAGACCATGTAACTTCCAATTTCTACCCCATGATTTCACCAGGGGAAAGGAGCCCAACTTTCTCTCCATCTGAACTGCGGTCCATGCGCTGATGGCCGTGAAAACCCCCTAAACACTGGCACTTAACTCACTCAGCAAGAGAAGAAACAGCAGAAAGAGAATCAGAGCAAAGAAAGCCAGAGGCTGGGCACCAGTTTCCAGGTCATCCTTCCCTTCTTAAAAGAAGGAAACTGTCTGCACTGTCTGTAATTTAGCAGGGTTTAATGAGTGGCTTCTAAATTATTTATTACTCATAGAAAGCTGTAAATATCCCTCCCTTAAACCATTATGAAATAATCTGGGCAGGAGAAAAGCGGTTCACACACTGGGCAGCTTTCACTGGACTGCTGTGGAAATCAGTTCTGATCTGTGAATCTCACTTCTCTCCCTCGTTACCCAGGCTGGTGTGTGAGCTACAATCTGCCTACGTGTTCTTCATGCGAGACGGTCAGACGCTATCTTAGCTTTGGGTAATTTGCTCTTTTTGCAGATTGATAGCTTAATAAGCGATTGGAGAATTAGTTTAAAAAAATAAAGGAAATTTAAAAAGGGATCAGCAGAATATACAAACTGGATATCCAAGAGAAAGCGTTTGAAATGCCTCAGCCTCCTTTCAAAGGGCTTCCTGCTGTCAAACCCAAACACCCAGACAGGTAGACTGCTGTGAAATATGTAGGCGATGCCTGCTGCCTGCTTTTCAGATGGCGAACAGGCATTTAAAAGCATCAAAGTTCCCTGTATAGATGTGTGTACATTAATCCCTGTCTCTGTGATCTCTGCACTTGCCTATTGTAACTTGCTGTTTAATAGATTGCCAAACTTTGCCCTTCACAGACTGGACTTTTTTTTTCTTCCCAAGAATCTGCTTCTCTCCCAGGAGCTCCTTGCTGGGGCCGAGTTTGAAAAGTTTTCATTCCTGGGCTTAGGCGAAGGTACTGGGTCACTCTTTGAAATCCTGCACTTTTGAACACCTCACTTGTTGGCTCGCTTTTTCCTCGCCCTTGGTGTCGATGTCTGTATGTGGCGAAAGTCAGTGCCCTCCAACCACGAGGCATCGGCCAGGAGCCCGGCCCCGATACAAATCATTAACAACCACAGTCCTCGCCCTGCAAGAGCCTGTAATGCGGTGGGAGAGAAGATGGAGATCAAAGGCCATCCGCTGGCAGCCCACAGGTCGTGGCTGGCCCACAGACGTGGACTGTTCGGCCTGCTCTGTGGTTTAAAGTAACATTAACGGCCAAAGCTGAAAAGACAGGGCATTGCACTCAGAAATCTGGACTGCGGCCTCGCCTGGTGCACTGGGAGGGGTGACTGTGCAGGGCCGCTGGTCTGCACCAGGCCTGTTTGTCCCTCGTCTGTTGAGAGTGCGCGGCAGATGCTACCAAGTTCCTTGCACTTGCCGTCTCTGTTTACCTGCTGGCCCACCCGGCTTTGGAGCCTGTGATCGCTGCATGCTAAGGACACAAAGGTGACAGCAACTGGCAAATTTGGGGGACCTTGGCAGGTACTTTGAATATGTCATCTCCTTTGATTTTCCTCACAACCACGTGGCTGGGAGTCTAATGCTCATTTTCGTGCACGAAGGGATGAAGGCTGGTTTTAAGTAACTCATTCTAAGAGTGGCAAGAGTTAGGTGTCAGACCTAGAGCCCGTGGCTCTCGAAGATTTGTCCTTCTCTGGAGCCTCTGCTGCAGGCAAGATGGGCGCTCTCTGAGCACGCTCTCTCCTCTTCCTCCCTCATCTCTGCAGTGGCCTGGGTGCACAGAGCATCCGTCCCTCGGACCTCAAGTCCCAGTGGCTCCATCACTTACAGTCTTTGTGTCTTCTGCTCCTTCCTGCCTTGAGCATTTTCTCTTCACCCTTTGGTCCCTACCACCTTGCAAGGTTCATCTGTGGCCTCCTGGTATCCAACTATCAGCTTCTTAACCACTCCGGTTTACCCCGAGTATCACCTGGGCAGGTATCATTTCGGCCCCTGCATCCCTGCATTGAATAAATATATCACCACCTTTGCAGTTGGTGTCTCGCACGCTGCACAACTCCCTCACTCAGCTGCTACCCTCGGGGCCTGCCGAGGCCCTGCTACTCCATGGCTGTACTCATTCTGCTTTGAATGCCCAAAGTGACTTTGAACTCGAAGCCCACCAGAAACTTGCCAGACACAGAACAGGTAAGAGGAGACACGCACACATGCATTGCTGGGTCACCAGGGGGCTGGAAAGTTAATCAAGAAATGAGCAGCCCTGCCAAGAGCCTGTGACCCCATAGGAAGGATGGGCAGATTGGCCCAGGTGTGAGCGGAGGGCTGAGCAAAAAGGGTAGCACTGTAAATCATTGGCTGGGCCTCAAATGAACTTTCAGTTCTGATTCTCCACCCCCATACTATGTCTGAAAGTGTAAAATAAATTGCCCTTGCAGCTAACCACTAAAGAGCTCATTAAAAAAAATAGATATGGAACAGCATCCACGTGAAATAAAGCAACTCAAGAGGCCAATGCTTAAAATCTGTCTCACAACTGAATCCTAAACGGTAAAACTAAAAGCCGGCGAGCTGGCAGACAGAGGTGAAGACTGGGCCACTGAAATGGATTTTTATTCTTTCTAATGAACTCATCATGCACAAACAATGAGGAAGGACTGACCAGGTGGGAGGGAGGAGCTGATGTTAGCAACGAATTAATAAAGGTGAGAAACGCATGTTCTCGCAAAATGATTATTTCAGTAGAGCATCCAGAGTAGAGGTTGTAGTCCATTTGGGGGAGTTACAATCAGTGTATTTTCATTTCCCTTCTCTAATAAATCTTCACAAATGCGGTACACACTGTATGCGTGGTTATCTTGAAACTGGAAACAGAGTAACCTTGCTCATTGTAATCAGGCAGGTGATGCCCCATTTTGGAAGGGTATATGGTAGAGATCATGTTTTGGAATTATTTTTCCCAGTGTGAGCAGAGAAACGAGAAAGGCTACCCATTTCTCTTAATCGCAGATTCTTAACTGTCAGTACAAAGGGAAATTAACTTCTATGATAAACATTTAAGAAAAAGAATACTTTTTAATTGAGTCATAGCAAAAGTCAAGGTGCCAATTGCTACTTGAGACAACTGTCTCGCTAAGCCTCTTGCAAACACAGTATGAGCAGAGACCTGCTAACTCTTTACGTGGTTTGTGTTCCCCAGGCTTAGGTGTTCCTACAGGGTGGGGAGCATTTAGACCAGAGATACCTTGATGAGGAGAAAGAAAGAATAAAAACCCATCTGATTGAAACTTGTGAGCTGACATCTGTACTATAAGCCAACATAATTAGAGTTGCTCTACAAATTTGGTTAAGCTTTAGGGGATAATTTTGGACTAATAAAATAAATCATCCTAGAATGTTCTAGTCTCCAGGTAACAAAAGACTGCACCGTTTTTGGTGGATCCTTCTTTTGGGTCTGGTGGGAAGTCATGCACTGATGTTACAAACGCTTATGCTGCAGATTTGCCTCTCTGATGTCTGATGCCCACACTCGGAATCACCAAGAAAACTCTGTGAGGAGCAATTTAGATGACACCCAATCAGGCCACATCTGTGCTCCGGACCGTCTCTCTCTTCTGATCCTGCAATGATCACTCATTGTCCTTTTCCAATTTCTCCTACCCCTGTTTCCTACCCTTTACATTTTCCTTGCTTCTTTTATTTTTCCTGTGTGTGCTGACTCCCTCGTTCCTCTTCTACTAAATTATGCTCTATTATTTCCGCAGCCTGAAGAACTCACAGCTGAAGCATTATTTCTAACCTTATTTTGTATTCCTAGCATGTGCTATAACCTGTTTTGAGTTTTATTTGCAGCCAAGTTGCTGACACAGCTCCAATTTCGTTTTCATATTTTGATTGGGTAGGAGTGTTCATTACTATGGGTACCGGGCTAGGGAAGAAAAGTCATTTTTAAAATGGCACAATTTACACCTTCGTTAAGGGGCTTTTTGTTTCTGAATGCTGCCCATTTACGTTTTAAAAACTAGAAATGTTCAAACATATCCCTGTTTTACTCAGAGGAGGGAAAAAAAAGATTTTAATGAAAACCTTTCTGGTCTAGTATGAATGTCTTGTTAAGCTTGCGATGTCATGCCTATGATGTCTGACACTTTTGGTGGTAAGTGGCCAGGGTGTGCAGGTGGACACAGAAAGCCAAGAAGTCGGAGTTTGTACAAGTGATGCTTTCAGAGCCTCACTCAGCTCTGCACTTAGCGCTCCCCCTCGAAACAAGGGCTTCATTTGTGACATCCTTGAATTCATGGTTCAAGTAAGCTTATATCTTATGAGCCAGTAATTCTTGCATTTCAGCACAGGGAATCCCTTAGATGGAGCATGAAATTCCTGCTGAGCTTTCCCATCGAGGACCGAGCAGGATAGGGAGGTTTCATGGCTCTTGACATCTGAACCTCAGGCTCCTTTCTGGAAGATTTCATCTTGGTTGCCAGATAAAATACAGAAGGCCCAGTTTCGTTAGCATTTTTGATAAGCAACACATAGTAATGTTTGTACATTTATGCCCCATCCAATATTCAGGGCGGGCTTGTGATGAACATTATTGTTCATTCAGAATTCAGATCTAACCCATAGTCCTATTTGCTACCTCCAGCAACCTTCTGCTCGGTGTGTAAGGAGACGAGCTTCACTCTTCAGGCAGGGGTGCTTAAGGCAGGTCCCTAACCCTACCTGGCCCTCTAGATCAGCGAACGCATCTGCCCTGGCTGCTCTGGTTTCTCTTGTGAGCCTTGGTCATCCTTCCAAGAGGACGCACACGCTTGGGAGGCACTGACCTTCCCTTGCACCGTGTGATGGGCTTTGCAGAGCCTGGCGCGAGGCCTCTCGCAGTGCCGAGGCACAGGGGAGTCCCACTGATGT